>MU261513.1:0-102378 GCA_020310875.1 Ceratopteris richardii
CGCACACCACATGTCCTTCAGGTGCATCTTTTAAAAATGTAAAAAAACCTTTTGCATGAAGTTATTGCTTAGAAGCACCACTATCAAAGAACCAATCCGAATCAACCTCACTCACAACCATATATTTAGAATGCAATGATGCATCATAAGACATACATGCCAAAAAATCTTGAGCCATGTTGGCTTCATCATGCTTTGCATTTGAAGAACTTTCAGCAATAGACATGTCGGATTTCTTCTTCTTCTCATTGCACTTAGCAAGATTTTACACTCATCAATAGTATGATCAACCTTTGGATAATATTTGCATCTCTTCTTTCTTTTGCGAATCAGCATCATTAGATGAATGATTGTAAGAGGAAGGTTGAGATTTTGGTTTTTGATGAACCCAAAGCTAAACCATTCTTGGTTTTTCCCTTTTTGTGAGATAGCAATTGCTTGCATTCCCTCAGTCAAACCACTCCTATTCACTCTAGATTGCTCTTCTTGCCAAAGAAGAGGCACAACCTCATCAAATGCATACATGTTTGGATTCCCTTTTGCAACCAAGTAGAGTGAAGTGGCAAAGCTTTGAAAATATTTTGGTAATCCTTTCAACAATGTAGAGATGATTGATGCATTCAAAAGAATCGTGTCTATGTTTAACAATTTCTTTTCAAGTCTTTGATGTGTGTCATATACACATCCAAAAACTCATTTCATCCATACATGCATCCCAAGTTTCTTCCTCAAGTATGCAACATGTGCTTCATTACACCGGCACATAAAGAAGCAAGAGTGTCCCACACCTATCTTGATGTAGACATGATTGAATGTGTGGAACTATATGATGCTTCACAAAAACTGCAATCAATGCATGAGCTTAAGAATATTTTCCATCCCATATAATTTTTTGCTTTGTAGGTGAAGTATGGGTAACCACTGTACTTGAAGAAGAAGCTCCATCTTTGATAGTAACTATGAAGTAGAAGAACTTGAGGGTCTTTGATCTACATCTACCACTATGTTTCATAGTTGTTTTGCAACAACAACATGTTTCATCATGTAGGACCACATTGGATAGTTGGTCCTATCAAGATTATGTTCATCTTGAACCATGCCAAACAAGTCATTGCTACCCATCATTTAACTAAAAAACAACATTTTGACAAGATATTTACTTCAATGAAAGCTAAAATGAATGCCTAAAATTTCATCTCACAATCTATCACTTTGATGGCACTTTTGACTGCATGAATGGCTTTGAAATGAGGGTAAACCCTATAGCAATTGATCAAAATGCTTTCTTCCTACTAAAAATCAATGTTCTATGCTCTGAAGTTGATTTACACTCTTCAAAGTATGCATGTCCTACGATGCAAAAAATTGATGCTTGAGAAGAGCTAAACTGAATTTTATACCATATTGGATGTGTATAGAAGTGTGAGAGACACACAAGAAGCACAAATAGAGCAAGACACACAAAGAAGATGGGTGGCTAGAATACCTCTCTCTACTCATGATCAACAAACTAAAGCAAGAGTTGATTAATATCCCTAAGTACAAAGTAACAGCACATATGAGTGTATCACATATGTGGTAACATCGGGAAAAAATCTCTAGCCAACACTAGAGTAAATGTGCCCATGTATAGGGAAAAGGTTCACATACAAGCTACTCAAAGAACACATAAGTGTAACCTAAATCAAACCCTAAATACAAAAGAATCCAAATGTTCATTATGCTTTTACTTCACTTGAAGCTCACGGTGACACAAAGAGGCTTCCAACTATGAATCTCCAAGTTTTCATGGAGCTTCACATCAAGTTCAAAGTGTCAAAAGGAAGTAGATGAATGAACAAGCAGTTAGATCAGTTCCTACCATTGTTCTACCATGGCATCACAAGATGGGCACTTTTTAAGTAAACTCGAGGGATCCTCTTTTGCCTTTCAACGGAAGCAATGATGGACGAGGGAGAGCAAAATCAAAGATGAATGACATGAGCACATTTGCATTTCTATATATCATATGCATCATGACATTGGTGGGCATGGAGACATGAGAAACCACTCGTGAAGATTCATTTAGTTCCAATCCTTTCCATCATAAATATAACCAATACAATGAAAATAATTGTCTAGAGACAATTCCAATGTAACTTTAAATGATGTCAACTAAAATTGATAATACAAAGAAACTGCTAAGCAAATCACTTTAACAAGTGATATCTAATATCTAGAACCCACCAATTGGAAAGACCCTCACAACCAAAGCATCAAGTACAGCTCAAATGAAGCATATTAGCCCTCAGAAGCAAAACTCATGCCCAACTTTGATCTTTCAAGAACTCATTCCCACTCTACTACTCACTTCAATCAACTTCAAGCAACAACTTTTCAGCTTTCAATCTTCTCAATAGGTCTATCAAAAACCATTATAAAATAAAAAACATCTATTAGTACATTTATAGAAAAATAGAATACACATTCACATGATACCACATTTATTTTTGTTAAATTACTATTTTGCTTCCTTTTTATTTTTTATTAATGTAAATTTTGTTGATTTACCCTATATTGTTTCTTTTCTTTAATTTCTTATCTAGTTTATTTTTAATTAATTAGTAAATTTATTTTTTTAAGTATATATATATTCTATATTCTTATCATTCTTTTTTACTTCTACTATTTTTTTTCATTTTTGTTTTGTATGCAATTTATTTTTATATTATTCTTTTCTTATTTCTTCTTCCTAATTTTATTTCTTATTTTCACAGTTTATGATTTTATATAACATATAATAACTAAATAAATATTAAACAAAAAACAACAAATAGAAAAAATGATTTTGAAATCCCTAAAACTATAGCACTATTGTAATTACTTTAAAACTCTCTCCATCTCTCTCCCCCTCTCTCTCAGCATGTGTGTTGTCTCATCTCTATGAAGCCACTTGTAGCTCTTTATTATTCTTCCTTCCGTCTATCCTTCTCTCTCTCTCTATCTCGCTCTCTCTCTCTCTCTCTTTATATATATATATATATATATATATATATATATATATATATATATATATATATATATATATATATATATATATATATATATATATATAATATATATATATATATATATATATATATATATATATATATATATCACTATCTATCTATCTATCTCCATTCAATCTCTTTTGTCACTAGTGCGTAGCCATCAAAATCTCTCTATGTCTCTCTTTATCTTTGATTAGTTATGCGATTAAGACCAATGTTTTTTTCGAGAGACATGATAAGAACTGCTCAAAGTAGCTCTAAATGTATCTAGTTGAGTATGAGAGCTCGATGGAACCTAAAAGGGAACACTAAGCTCTTCCACACATGCTTTGTTTTCTAAGAGCAAAGAAGAATTCTGTTTCATCTAAGCAATATCAATATGTAAGGTAGGCTTTTGTTGATGCAAAGAGACATCAAGCATCCATAAAATAGGATTATATCCCTCCTTGATAGATTTAAATCCTAGAATATCATGTGGAAGGAAATCCAAAATTCTTATTCCTAGCTTCTCTAAGTGAGGATGGCAAACTTTGTGCCTATGAATAATAGGTCATCAAATCACTTTCTACATACGTAGATTGTATGGGAAGGTCTGGGAACAAATTATGTGATATAGTTTATCAATCTTCATCATCAAAAAAATATGGTATAGAAGCCAAAACATAGATCAAGGCTTCAAAATATCATCAAAAGAATAGAATAGTGTCCTATGATCTCTCTATGCGGTTCAATATCTATAGTTGAAGAAATGCTAAAAACTTCAAGTATCATTCCCTCTGTCTATGTGTGTGTGTCTCTACCCCCCTCTCTCTTTTCACACCTCATATCATGAAGAAGCATTCTTCTATAGTCTCATTGATCTTTCATTCCTTCCAAGAGCGCTCAGAACAAAATATAATGCTTTTTCTTTTGAGAACCACTCAGTCTATCAATATGCTTGTCTTCCTTCTCTACATTTATTGGATGATCTTCAAGCTACAGTTTCTTTCTTTATGAAGCCAATTCAAGAGAGCATTGATGATCACAATTCTCCTCGCTCTTTCCCTCTCTCTACTTCTCCAAACCATGACACATTGTACTTATTTAGGCTCTCATAGTGCTTCCTTTGCATTATTTTATTTATGCAATGGTTGTCTCTAGTCTTTGTCATTCTAATGAAGCACACAATCCAAAAAATTGGAATTAGATGCACCTTTGACATATTGTACATTTTTAGGCTCTCATAGTGCTTCCTTTGCATTAGTTTCTTTATGCAATGGGTGTCTCTAGCCTTTGTCATTGTGATGACGAACACAATCCCAAAAATTGGATGGTTATTATGCAATCAAGATATCATGCTATTGTGAAGAATGGTAGTCAAACTTTAAGCGATTTTCCTCCATGAAAAGGGCCAGTGCCGCTAAATGGGTATACAAGCTAAAACATAAGCCTCATGGAATGGTTGATGTGTATAAGACTATGCTTGTTTCCAAAGGTTATGCTCAAGAGAGAGGCATTGAGTTTGATGAGATCTTTGCTCCCACATTGCGAATGACCATTGTTTCCTAGCGTTTGGGCACGTACAACTCATCACGGTTGGAATGTACACCAATTGGACATTAAAACTATAATTTTGAATGATGACTTACATGAGGAAGTGTATGTACTTCAAGCCCATGGTTGAAAAGGCATTATATGGTTTGAAACAAGTACCACATGCTTGGTATGTGAAAATGCATATTGTACTTGCTAGCACATGAGTAAGGGCTTGAAAAAAGGTGTGCAAGGTTAAAAATTCATTATATGGTTTGAAACAAGCACCATGTGCTTGGTATGAGAAAATACATGCCTACTTGCTGGAACATGGTTTTGAGAATAGCCCAACTGAGAGGATCTTGTATCCTAAGCATGTAGATGATCTACTTCTTATCATTGTTGTATATGGTGATGATATGTTGCTCACTAGTCCTAATGAGATGCCTAATGTTGAATTTAAGGCTGATTTTCATGTCTCTTTTGAGATGTCATATTTGGGGCATTCACATCATTAATATCTCCCATATGTGCAAGTTTATGCATTGTCCAAGGGTCAATCATTGGTAGTCACACGTCTTTTGCTATTTGAGTGGTACCTAGCTACTTTGATTATCTTATACCAAAGGGGAATCATTACCAATAGATTGACATGATTTTCTTACTCAGATCGAGCTAGTTGATATGGCACTTGTGTGTTCAGTGGTTTTTGCTTCATGCTTGGTAGCTCATGCATATCTTGGTTGAGAAAGAAGCATCCTACTCTGGTAACTTCTAGATGTAAAGCTAAGTATATAGAAGCTCTCACAATGATTGTTGAGTGTGTGTGGCTCAAATGCCTTTTAGATGATTTAGGGTGTCAATTACTCTCTGCCACCACCATCTTTACCACCACCATCTGCCACCACCAGACTTGCACAATAGTATTCACAGTTGGTGCACTCTCACTTTGAGAGTGCACCAACCGTGAATACTATCGCATGCATCTGGACTCTTTCCATCATCATATTGTCTCAATCGTGAGCATCGATGCAATGGCTAGAGAACTTCAACTTCTGATTTCTAGCCATCGGTCCAAAAAATGGCAGCATCGTGCCAATCATGGAGATGGGCATTGGACAACATAGATTGGCAAATCGCGATGCGGCAAGGCAATGGACATTCGACAATCCGCGTGATATGTCATGAAGAATTGAATGTTGAACACAAATTTTCTCTCCTAGAGAGAGGGGAACCCCGGATCCCACGGCTTCCCGCCAATAAACAGTAGTAAAGCTCTCACTCAAAAGTTCCAAATTTGAGTGAAAAATAAAAAACACGCTACCTTTTTCATGACTCCAACCTTTCAAAGTCCAAAGGAAGATCTAAATTCAAATGCACATTGAAATGCTGCTCTTCATTTTTTGTCTATTTTCATTCTCTTGAGCACTGAAGGATTCATGCAACAACATTAAATGACGCAAATTACGAGTCCCAATGCCACCAACTAACATTGCTTTGTGATCACTTGGAAGTTGGCATTGGGTGAGGGCCTAGACTTTAGAGTAATACACACACACACACATATATATATACATACATTATATATATATATATATATATATATATATATATATATATATATATATATATATATATATATATATATATATATATATATATATATATATATATATATATATAAGCAGAATTTGACACCTTTCCAAAATTTCCAGGCATCATATGACTCCTCGAAAATTAACTTGGGTTTCACGATGAAGCCCAAAGCTAGTTTATAGCCTTCATACGATGCCTAGAAAGGTTAATCACGCCTATTGGGGCTTCAAATTTAAGCACTGCTTGCGAGGTCCAAGTTATGAACCAACGCAAAGTTTTTTCTTTTAAAGCAGAACTTTCGAAGTTTATGTTCTTTAGAAATCTATGAAGATGATTACGTTAGGAAGAGAAAATGGGTGGACCATGAAGGCTGAACTTTGAAGCCAGGTCCTTCATCAAATCAGCACGCGTATTTTCTGGACATGTCCGCACTGACTTCCCACGACTCGAGAATGGGAATTTCAGGCTCATGGCGCGATTTTCATAGAATCTGAGGGAAATTTGTAAGACATTGAAGAAACTTTATTTCAAAGCACACGTGGAGTATTTTATGTGTGGCAATGTCGGCACATTATAAGACTGGAGACTCGAGATGATGCGGAGTTCAGAATCATCTCCAGCATTCTACTAGGGGAGGCACATAGAGAGAGAGAGAGAGAGAGGACATCTCTGTTCTCTCATCGAATTCTGTATGGGTAATTGTTTGGTCTATAGCTCTGATCCATACATTCATACTCATCAGAAGGAACACTCTTGTACCACGACTGCGACTCTACCAGTGAAGGATTGTAATCCTTTCACTCTTATTCTCCATTTTAGCAGTCTATGGGACTTAAATTCTGTCTATAGCCCGGGTCGTGAGCTTGGCCGTGGTCAATATGGCATCATACAAAGTTGTAAACCCCGCTCTTCGGGGGCATTGTTCGCCTGCAAGTCCATTGCGAAGATCTCACTTAGCGACCTTCATTATGAAACGCCTCTCTAATTCCACTTGCTCATTCGTAGATGGGATTGTGCGCTTGCATGATATTATTGAAGATAAAGCTTCTATTCATCTCATTTTAGAGCTGTGTCGTGGAGGTGATCTGTATGAGAGGATTAAAGAAAATAAGCGTTATACAGAAGTCCATGCTGCTTTTCTTATGAAGAGGTTGTTGGAAAATACATTTTTGTCATAGTATGGGCATCATACACAATGATATCAATCCGGAGAACATTCTTCTAGTGGACAACTTGGAAATATCGCCTATTAAATTGGCCGACTTTGGTCTTGCGCTGAAGTTTACAAAAGGTAAAACTCGCTTTGCTCCTGGCTTTGGGCAGAATCCAGTCTTTTTTCTCGACGTTCAAGCTGTCTTGCAATGTTACTCATAAATTTGGATATGCATGGCATACCTTTTCTGGTCTGGCTAAAAGCTCCTAGTACATGGCTCCTGAAATATTTCAAGGGGAATATTCTGAAGATATCGATATATGGAGTGTAGGAGCTATCATGTACATAGCTCTTAGTGGTGTTCCTCCCTTTTGGGGAGTGACAGAGCAGCGGATCTATAAGGCTATTCAAAAAGGAAAAGTGAGATTCTCCTCCAAGCTATGGGATTCGATTTTGAATGAAGCAAAAGATCTTATAAGCAAAATGCTGCATCCTGATGCCAAGTCTAGGATAACAGTTGCAGATGCTATGGGAAAGTAGTAGCATTATCCACAATCATTTTGCGCATGTTTGCGGATAAATATGTTTATGCATGTGTACAGATAAAAAAATCAAGGATGAATCAATGTGTATCTATGCAGACGGATATAAGTGAAATCTAGGAGATTTTCTTATTCATGCTCTCATAATCTTCATATTATGTTTTTGCAGTGCACCCCTGGATTCTTTACCACACAGAGGATGTCCGATTCTAGAATCAGAGGAATTCAGCATGCAACATAATTTTCTCATACACTGCATCAAAAACCATCAATTTAGATTGTTTGATTCATACACGGAGGCACATTTTTGCAGCACATTTCTATCCAGAGATGGAAATACCCATGCTTTCTCTCTGTATACTGCCTGCAAGTGAACTATTTGAGGGAAGTTATCTTGTAGAGATTTTGAGATGTTAAATTAGAAACACAAAGTTAAGCAAATGCTTTCACGAGCACATGTAGTAGAACAGGTTGGGAGTTAGTGGTCGTATGAAAAAGTACAAGAGCAGTGTTATTAAAAGGGAAGTACAGAAACTGGAAAAAAAGAGTAATGCTGTGAATATAAGGCAGGAAAGAAAATATCTCTTCAGATCAAATAATATTTCAGCTATTATCTATCAGTATCCACAAGGATGTAGACTGAGAAATGTCCTTTGTCACATTATAGCGGTAGAAATAATGAGAGGAAGAGATTGAGATGAAAAATGGAATGATTGTTCAATGGCGAGCATCTAGTCCAGTACGATTGATCAACATTCTATGTGCAAGGACACTTCTTATCACCTGTGCATCCAACTTGCAGTTTCTCATCATCTGCGCAACCAAGCTTTTCATCATCTGCAACGCTCAATATTTTAGCAGAATCGACATTTTCTATGTCGAACACATTTTAACACGTGTGCATCCAAGATGCAATGTATGCTAATACATTTGCAACAGAATCAACATCTCGTTTCAGCATTTCAAGACGATTGTGTTTAGCTCATCACTGACTAATATTGATAACCGAGGTCTTATTTCCTCACAGAACTATAAGAATAGGACACTGTTTTATAAGAACAAGATTGTCTCTACTTAAATCAACAACAGAAACTAACTCATTTTCAGGTATTTAGTCAATCTAAAACACTTGCAGATGAAATGCATATTGTTTTCTTTGATTCTAACTGTAGCATTTCCTTGGATGTACACTATCCTTTGGTTATCAGACCACATATAATAAGAGCTTCTCACAACCATCCCATCGCGTAAACGATGGAAATGGGTGACATGATGGATATGAGTTTTGTGTATCTAGATTTTGGTGGCATATATCAGCACTCTGATAGTGCATTCGCATGCCAAAATGAGCTCATATCAAAATCTTGATGCAACATAGAAAAGTTGTTTTGAACTTGGAATGGCCCTCACTATGCTCACCAATTTTTGCGAGATTCTGAGACTATGATGGGAGAGGTGTTGAAGACACCCTAGATGAAGTGTTGACCTACTCTAATACAAATTGTTGGAGTCGGAGGTTTGTGAAAGCACATGAACAACACAAGGAAGAAGAAGAAGCTTGGAGCACAACACAACACTAAATGAATTACCAAGTGAATGTACAAAGATACATAACCCATTGTGATTATAGAAATATATAGAAGTCATTGAAAACACCCCTCCTAAAGAGAAAAAAAAAGTGGTAGAGCAGTCCTAAGTGCATTCACACACATGAGTAAGAAAGAGTCGGGCCACACATCGCACTTAGGCCAAATGGGCCATAATTGTTTTGTAGCTACGTTTGTAAGTATATGTGTTATTGTGAGTATATTTTTTATTTTAGTTAAAATGCAAGCAACTAATGTTTTTTCTTTGTTTCATTGCAGCGAAAGGATTATGGCCGATATCCTACGAAACACGAGATCGAGTATGCTACACATTTTGGATATCGGCGTTTGAGCGAGTATATACAAGATCATCGTGATGCCTTTGTGAGTATTTTTAAATTTTATATAATTATTTTGTTGTTATGAATGTTTTAATTATTTTATTGATTTATGTTTCTTATATGTAATACAGGAGTATTATGGGGAGACAAATATGGATGAGGTGGAGAGACAGACACAGGAGGGACGATCTCGATCGTCACAGGGTGATCATGAGGATGAGGATGAGGATGAGGAAGATCAGGATGATCATGATATTGCTGATGATGATGATGATCATGATGATGATGATTAGGATTTTAGTTGATTATGACATTGTATTATATGTATTTACATTGATATATATATATATATATTTATCTATAAATTTTTCATTTCAGTCATGTTTTGAATTGTGTGTATGGTATTAAGTAATGAAGAGTTTTGTTCTATTGATTGTTATTATTGTTTATGTTAAGCATGTGTTTTAATACTTTAATTATATAATTCATTCATATGTGTGTACCTAAGTGTATATGTATGTGTGTGTATATGTATGTATGTGCATGTGTATGTGTGTGTACATGTATGTATGTGCATGTGCATGTATAAGTGTATATGTGTGTATGAGTATGTGCATGTGCATGTGTATGTGTGTATATGTATATGCATGTGTATGTATAACTCTATGTGTATGTGTGTGTATGTGCATGTATATGTGTATATGTGCATGTGTATGTGTGCGTATATGTATGTATATGCATGTGCATGTATAAGTGTATATGTATGTATCAATATGTGCATGTTCTTGTGTATGTGTGTGTATATGTATAACTCTATGTGTATGTGTGTGTATGTGCATGTATATGTGTATATGTAGGTATATGCATGTGTGTGTACTTCTTCATCATGTATAAGTGTATGAGTGCATATCAATAAGTGTGAGTATCGTATGTAATGAAAATAACACAATTCAAATGATCTACAAATAATAGAAATTGTACTTACAATTGTGATCCATAGTTTTTGCTTGGTTAGCTTCTTGAATAACCTTCAATAACGAGAGAGAAAAGAGAGAGAGAGAGAGAGAGAGAGAGAGAGAGAGAGAGAGAGATCTAGAGAGAGAGAGAGATCTAGAGAGAGAGAGTGAGATCTAGAGAGAGAGAGTGAGATCTAGAGAGAGAGATCTAGAGAGAGAGAGAAAATTCAAAGAGAGAAAGATGTAAAAGAGAGAAACAAAGACAGAGAGAGACAATAACAGAGAGCTTAAGCAAAACAACAATTCTGCATATACTTGCTTCAGCTCGTAAGCGCAGCGCAATTGCGAACGTTGGAGAGCTCTTCGATCGGATGCGTGAAAATGCCGATTGGAGAGCCTCCAACGTTTTAATTTTTGTCCGTCAACAGATCTTCGTATAAGCGATGCAACGCGTCGTCGCATAAGCGACATTTGCTAAGCGTCACATATACGACGGTCTGCACCGTCGCTTATACGACGGTGTAAACCGTCGCTTATGCGATGCAAAAACGCATCGCTTAAGCGACGCCCTTGACAAGCGTCGTTTAAGCGACATTAGGCGGAAGCGTCGCAAATACCGTCGTTTTTTGCGTCGTATAATCGACGGTCCGCGCTCAACGGTAATTCCGACGCAAGTTGCAATTTTATAGCAACGAAATTCTATCGCGTTAACCGTCGCTACACGCCCGTATTCCTTGTAGTGCTTATAATGAAGTCTCGATCCTCTAACTCAACTATGCGGCTGGAATCAATATATTCAAATCTGATCCAATGTCTTCTATCCTAGTTCCAAGGGTTCTTCTACAAACGAAAGTCTTAGCTCAAGAGCCTTCTAGCTCTTTGAAGGTGTCTCCTCTCCACACAATTAATGCCAACAACTGGGAATCAAATGGATTCATTTTTTTCTTATGCTTGCACCCACATCCAATCATTGCGCAGAATTCAAAAGCTTCGTATTGTTCCATTCCTTCAAAGGTGAACCCACAAGATAGTATAAAGCTAATGGACACACATAATGGCTGGTATATTTACTTCACATATATGTTTCTTTTTTGCCACATCATCAATACTGAGGGTGAATAGGCATAGGAAGGTTCGGAGATGGATTCATGATGCTTCTTTGCAGTGATTCGAAGGCCATCTCGGTCACACAGTTGAGATGAGAGGAATAGTTTGATGAATAACAAGATGTATTCCATCCAATGTGGAGGCTGTACATAATTTTGACCATTGGGAAGGTCTTTTGACAATGGTTCATTACAAGAATTGTGGAAAGTCCCATGGGAGCTTCGTCAGCTACAACATAATATTATTCAGTTAGATACGCTGCCACCATCTATTGAGTGGAAACAAAGAGTGAATCATCTACGATGTCGTCTACCGATAGTGATGGACTGCTATGAGGGCTTGTAGGCCTTAGAAAAGAACAACATTGGGTACTCCTTTCGGTATTCAACCTGGAAGAATGCAATGTGTGGCTGGGTTCCATTGTCTGGAGAAAAAACAAGAAACTCTAGGAAGTATTGTGCATGTAATTGCAAGATTCTGCCATACTTGCAGGGATGACCTTAATCCACTTTTGTGCACCATTCATAAAATATACATCGTGCGAAAAGGAATGACCGTCTATCCTCTGACGTTGAAATCCATGCGCTCACGACAATAACAATCTGTCAACCAAAAACTCCAGGAGCTGTTGTGCATGTCATTACAGGATTGCACCATACTTGCAAGGATGAGCTCAATCCACAACTGGAATGATGGGCTATCCTGTGAGTTTAAAATCCATGCACGTGCAATAAACATGTGCAAAATAGAAGCATTCTTCATCAAAGGATTTTCACATAGAGGGGCATTATCTTTCATAGGATGCTGTTAAAGTAAGAAACTGAAGTTTCATATTTGCAATGCTGATAGTAAGGCGAGTTGATGAGAAGTAGGTTCTGCAACAATCATAGGAGGCAACAAAACTTGGTGGTTGCGCCATTGCGGATGACATTTCTTGCACATAGAGGCTGAGGAGAGCCACCTCAAGCCAGCATTTGTAGAGGCGTACCATATCTTCACACATAAAGGGCATGCACAACATATTGACCTTGAGAGAACGGCATTTAAAGTAGCAAAATAAGGTCAAAAAAAGTGGATGAAGCGAGTGTGTAGTAGGATGCTCATACCTCCTTTGAATAGCAATCATATGAGAAGGATGTAACAAAAACCCAAGATTGACCGGCCTATTCATATCATTGATTGTTCACTAACCGCGGACACTTTAGATCAAAACTCCAATAATACATTATGTATGTACGCACGCACGTACGTACATACATATATACAATCATACATACATAAGAGTTTTTCATGAAAGTTTGTGCGCTTTAGGGAAGTCATGAATGTGATAAAAACAACCTCGATATACTACAGACTAACAAGTACATTCCTTTGAGAAATTTGAAAGACTAAAAACTACACTCGTTTGAAAAATGTGAAGGACTAACAAGTCCATTATTTTATAAAATGTATAGGCATGGAGTATGAAACATTACGCAGCTTGATGAGCACAATAATTAGCTTCATGGAAGATGCTATTCGATTTGTTGCACCCACTTCCTTTGTATTATGGTAATAAAGTTTGATTGTGGGTACTTTCCTGAAAATGCCCCTCTATCACTGTTTTTGCCTTTCTTAAAGCTTTACATCTATATGTAGAATGATGGGGTTCTTCCACTCTTGAGGATCCACTTTCGTTGGAATTTTTTGTTTTCTAGGTGACTCTCTGTGATGTGTTTTTTCTTTTTTTTTTTTTGTGAGGTGGGGGGGGGGGGGGGGGGGGGGATGGTCAGATTTAGAAGCTTACTAAGATAAGAGTCAGCCAAATTTGAGCGCTCTTGGGGCCCGAGAAGAACAGTTGACGGAGATATGCTCTCCTATTGGGCATCTTTTACACCATGGAGACACATCCCTAGATTTTGTTGGCTTTGACATTGGTCCTTGTACATCTATGGAGAACTTCCCACATGAGAACTTCTTTTTTGTTCTCAATGCGAGGGTGCCACAGATCTGCAAACTTGAATTCCCATCGTATCCATAGCCAATTAACCCACCACCTTTTATTAATCATCTTATGGAAGTTGAAGTTCTCCTTGATTTTTGGACGACCCAGCATATTGTTACTATCAATTCATCACAAACCTTTAAGCCACGAAAACTCCTAGCCAACCAAGGGGCCCGTTTGCATGTTGTCTGTGGCATTAATACTACTAATTATCGAGCCCCGATACTCTAATTGAACTATGTGATTCGAATCAATGTCTTCTATGCTCGTTCCAACGGTGCTTCTACAAACGAAAGCCTTAGTCAACAATTGGGAACCAAATGGAGTCATTTTGTCTCATGGTAGCGCCCACTTCCAATCATTGCGCACAATACAAGACGGCTTTGTATTGTTCCATTCCCTCAAAGACAAATCCAATAGTATAGACAATATTAGTCACCATATAAGGTAAATGGTTAACTTATTTCATGCAGTTTGAATCTTTCGGAATATACCCAATGAGATGCGATCCCTCTGAGAGTTATGATTGGAACCATTGCTGATAATGATGAACATGAGAATTCTCATTTTCTATTTTACACGATGTATGGAAATGTATTTAAATCCAAACGCGATTACATTCATTTGTTCTCTTGATATTTATGCTCTATTTTCTATGTTGGGAGGGACATTCGATTTATAGTATTATACGAGGAATGTTTAGATGAAAATGTTGTGCTAGTAAACTATCTAATAAATGTACATGGGAAATGTGCATGCTTGGATGAGGTCAGATATGTATTTAAAAGAATTCTTTTGAAGAGCCCAATAACATGGAACGCATTACTTCGTTCCTATACAGTTGGCGGAAGATTATATGGACATTATAATTCTCTTCCAAGATATGATGAATTTAAAAAACAAAAGGAGTTTAATGACATAACTTATGTTTGTGTATTGAAAATTTGAAATTGTGTAGCGCTTGTTGAATTCGGTATGTTCTTCTTTGCATCCATGTACTTGTGTCATGTAGTTACATACACAAAGGATATTTATGTTTGCACAATCAATATTGTTGGTTGATTTGGAAACTTAGATGAAGCAAAGGCCTTTTATTCACTCCATACCATTCAAATATTTTCCAATGCTATGGTTATGTTTGGTGGGTGCATGTAAAGCTCATTATGATATAGAGTGTGGGGCTAGGTCTAAGAAGGGTGTATTGCTTTGGATCTTATATATTTTGCACCTTGTATTGTACTAATGATTATTTATTCTCAATTCAAATGTAGATAATTTAAAGGATTAGTAAGAAGCAACCTACTATAGCATTATCTTTTGTTGAAGTAGAGTACAAAGCACCATGTGTTATAGCAAGTGAAGTAGTATGGTTGAGAAGGATCATATGAAACATAGGATTATACATACAGGAGGCTACAGGGTTGAAGTGTGACACAAAAGTTGCATGGCCATCCCCAAGGATCTTTTTTTCCTATGCACAAAACCAAGCATATAGAAATTCAATATCACTATGTGCATACGCTGATGAAGGATGAAGTGGTAGACATAAGTTATTGTCCAACCAAAGAAAATGGTGAAGGTTTATCAACACTTCTCAAATCTTGGGATTGGACAAACGAGGTAGCTCACCGCATGGTGGACATTTGATCGGGGGTGTTAGATATACTCAATATTCCACCCTCAAGTGACCAAAAATGATCCACATTGTTCTAGGTTGAAAGGCCCCATTGTGAGGAGAAGCCACTGTGAAACCTCCTACAAAGGATAGCTTATTGATTGTCTAGACAATGGGAATGAACATATGTGTACTCAACAAACTCATAAAAGTGAGAGTATGCAAATAATGGACTTTTGAGATTTCCAACTCTATGCACACAAGAGTAAAGGATAACCAATGATAAAATTATGATGAAAAGAATGTGCAAGAAGATGAAAGATCTTGGCTAAAAATCAAAGAACCATACAATGAGACATAGCTATTGATAATTCTCTACCTATGTAGAGAATAATCTACAAAGCTGCTAGGTTACCTAAGGGTTAGGTTAATTGTATTGTCTCTATATACGCATGACTCCAAGATCTTGCAAGAGTGGTCTCAAAGCTCGCCTGTGTCACTCAAGAGGAATTCGAGCTTTTGTTTTTCTCTTTTTGTTTCTCATTTTATTTCTAGTTTTGTTTCATTTTTTGGTTCTGGTTCCCCATCTTGTTCCCATTTTCATTGTATGTTTTCAGTTTTTGGTTTCAATTCTAGCTTTTGTTTTTGTTCCTCAACATTTATTTTAGACCTAGACTTTACACCAACAATTTACACCTATAACTTAGTCCAAGGAATCAACAGCTACGGCATCCACTCAAGCATAGGCTTTTGGCATAGCTTTAGCATCGTTGGCTTCCCCATCACCCATGACTTCCTTGGTTTTGAGTCTCCAACGGTCCATTGGCATCATTGGCTATGCCCCAACTCTCTTTAACTAAGGAGTGGCAATAACGACTCCCTTATTTAGCAAGCAAGAGTATTATGTCCAGAGCCTCCTACTAAGTTAAGAGTTTACCATTACATCATTTACATGCACCATTCTAAATGAAGAAGATGGCATGCACTCCATGATCGCTACAAAGAATTTCCTATTTTCATAATTTGATGGGTGTAAGGATGGTGGATTTTTTTTTATCATCCATATCTAAATTTGATGAATTTTATTCATATGGAGGCTATTTAAACGTTAAGAAAGTGAATTTTTCCACCAATTATTTAGAGGGAAAGGCTGAGTTTTGGTAAAATGTTCTATCGGAGAGTCTAGATTGCCCCACCATATGGAATAACTCTCAAGAGAAGTTCAAAGAACCCTTTACTCCTCCTCAATTTCATTTACATGCTCATCGTTCATGTTCTAGTCTCTCACCGAGAGAATGTGATACCGTTTTTTCCTACAATGAGCCTCTCTTCGAAACAATAATTTCTAATTTACATGTTCTTCATGGTTCCCAAAGACACTTTGTAGATGAATTATTAAGATGGTTGGACATGGGAATCCAAGCCAAGCTCAACACACTACAGACTACAACTCCATAAAAAGTTACGTCTTTTTCTTATGATGTAAGGAAAGACTTCCAATCTAGTACCAAGTGAGTTCATCTACAACAACCGTAACAGTCACAATCAATAGTCAAACCCAATTTTCCTCTTAAGGACAACTTAACCACCAATTTTTTCTCCTATTTTTCCACGAGATCCTCATTCCAACTTTTAATCAATACCCATATCTTCATCCTTGCAACCTATCAAATACATCACACGAAACCATCTTAAACCTTAGATTTCTTGTTACTCTCTATATCTCATCACTACTTCAGAATTTGGAGAAATTAATGCTAACACCACATTCAAAATTGCCAAAACCCTAAGACTGAATGTCTACTTGCTTGATTTTTATATTTGGAGGTCCTATTTTAGATTGTTGACATTGTCAATTTGCAGCCACCCTTGAACACCTATAGAAGGAGGGCTTAGTGACCTACATCTTCAGTCTTGTCGATACTAGTCTTAACAGCTTAACGAGTGGTGATCTCCAAGTAAGTAATTTCCAAGTTCGAGTTCGAGTTCTAGTCTTGTTATATGTTGTAGTCTTATCTAGCCTAGTATTTTGGACATCTTGTCTTGTCCTATCGTAATATCGTAGTATGAGATCCTATCTATTTATTTTCTGTATTTATTCCACATCGCCAAAGGGCATTCTCATAATTCAAATATCTTTCTTCATACCTACAATCTGGAATTCTTGGATATCTTATATCCTACCTAGCTAACTTATCCATACCTATCATAGGTTGTGGGACTTCTTATATCACTTGTATATTCTTGTATTATTTCTCCTATGTGCATGATCATGTAATCAGAAGTGTACTTCCAAAATCTTGTTCAATTCTAGTTAGAGGGCACAATATAGTGCTCTCCTAGCGTTTTGGCAAGACTTTCTTCTATTGAAGGCCATGTATCATGATTGCATGGTAATATAGCTAAGTGATATCATGATATTCTCCAAAGTTCTAGAAATGCTTCAATCTCATGTAAGAATAGCTCTCTAGAAGCTAAGGGAAAAAGAATTATATGCAAATTTGCAAACTTCTCTTTCCATTAGATATAAGTGGAAGTATTAGGGAAATTGTCTTAGGAAAAGGAATATTCATGGGCCCTAGGAAGTTCTAGACAATCCTTAACAAGCAAACACCTTCATGCACTAAAGATGTAAAATGTTCTTTAGGCTTCGCAAAGTTCTAAAAAGTATTCATCAAGGATTGTTCCAAGATAATGGCACTGTTTATTAAGCTTATAGGAAATGCAAAAGTCTCTAGGAATGAAGAAGTAGAAGAAATCTTTCAAATCCTAAAATGAGTATTCTCCATTGCTTCAATTCTAGTTCATCATGATCCTACCAAGTCTTTTTTCTTAGAAGGTATATACATTAGACTTTGCCTTGGGAGCCATTCTATCTTAGCATGGGTATGATGGACACTTACATCAATTCTCATACCATTCAAGGAAATTCTACCCTCCCAAGATTAATTATCCAATTGATTACAAAGAACTTATTTTCATAGTGTATGCTCTTTATACCTCATGACATCATTTAGAGCCAATAGCCCATAAAGTTACTATGTATATAGATCATAAGCATCTAAGGTACTTTATGATAATGTGTATCCTCAATAAAAGGCAATCTTGGTGGAGTAATCTTTTATCTAGGTTCGAGTTTGTCACACATAATACCTAGGATGACAACAACGTCAGCCAAGTGCCTTGTCAAGAACAGCTTACCTTACAGTTAAGAAAGGTGAAGAAGCATGAGTTTAATGCATGAGTTTCTACAACACAATGAGCTGGTTTGTAATATCAAGCAGAAAATTCAAGAAAAAAAAGACCATGAAGTAAATAAGTTTGAAGAAAATGATGGGCTACTATATTTTAAGAACGTAATGTATGTCCCTCCAAAGAACGCTTAGAATCCAAATACTTCAGAAACATCATAATAACCTAGTAGGATAGATCTCAAGATGCACATTATCTTAAGAAACCTCAAAATGCACAAGATATACATACAAAAATAGATATATAGTTAAATAGATAGATAGATAGTTGGATGCAAAGGTACATAAGTAGGTAGATAATATCGAGTGCGATGTGTGTGAATGTGCAACAAATTATTTAAAATAATGAAATACAGAAAGAAAGATAATTAAGTCGAGAGGGATAAAGAGAGAGAGAGATCATGCATGCACACATGCATAGATACATACATAAGTACGAAATTATATGCATGCATGCCACATACATACATACATACAGATGTATGTAGATACGTAAAGAGTTTGCCATAAAAAATTGTCCTCTCTCTAAGGAACTCCTCAATGTGATAAAAATGGCCTCCACGGAATAAAGACTAACAACTACATTCCTTTGAATGGAATGAATAATGTGGAGGCATGGATTATTAAACAACACTCAAGCTTCATAAGCATGACAACTGGCTTCGTCGAAAGTACTATTCAATTTGATGTCAGTCACTTTCTTTGTATTTTGGTTAATGGAGTTTGCGATTGCATGCTTTTGTGGAAGCGCCTCTCTATCAACTTCCCTTTCTTATAAATTAGATCCTCCGTAGAATGGTAGGCCTCTCCAACGCTTAAGGCTGCTGCGCGCTTTTTAACTCGGGTTTCGAGTTCTCCTCGTGGACAAAGTTAATCGACACACAGAATGATAGCTATTCCACTTCTACTTGTAAAGAAAGTTCATGGAAGAGGCACAATGATAGCTATTTTGAGCGCATGTGAGATTGAAGGGACCTCGAACATCCAACTGATCCAACTTCCAACTGTTTCAATTAGCATGTCATGCGGAAGCTGAAGAGTTCACCATAAGTGAGTGGTGTGGAGAACATCACCATAAGTGAGTGGTGTGGATAACATCACCATGAGCAAGCTAAAGAGGTCAATGACGGTGAATTTGAGCACATGTCGAAGTTAGGAGTGAATTTGAGCATGGCTTCTCAGTTGTCATGATGTACAACAAGACTAAAGACACCATGAAACTGTGCCACATCTTCAAGTGCTCGAAATTGACATACCAGAAAAAGGTGGAAGTTGGAACAGAGTAGTCTTGTGAGGTCCGAGTTATGAAGCAACGCAAAGTTTTGCTTTCTAAGCAGAACTTTCGAAGTTCATGTTCTTCAGGAATCTGTGAAGATAATTGGGTTAGGAAGATAAAATGGGCGGACCATGAAGGCTGAAGCCAGGACCTTCATCAAATCGGCACATGTATTTTCTGGACATGTCCCCACTGACTTCCCACGACTCGCGAATGGGAATTTCAGGTTCATGACTAGATTTTCATAGAATCTGAGGGAATTTTGTACGACATTGAAGAAAGTTTATTTCTAAGCGCACGTGGAATATTTTACGCCGGCAATGTCGGCACATTTAAAGGCTCGAGACGATGCGCAGTTTAGGCATCATCTCCAGCCTTCTACTTCAGGAATCATCTCCAGCCTTCTACTGGGGGGGAGAGAGAGAGGACGTCTCTATTTTCTCAATTCCGTATGGGTAATTGTTAAGTCTGTAGCTCCGATCCATACATTCATACTCATCAGATGGAACAAAACTCTTGTACCACAACTACGACTCAGCCGGTGAAGGATTGTACTCCTTTCACTCCTATTCTCCCCTTCAGCAGTCTGTCAGACTTAAATTCGGTCTACAGCCTGGGGCGTGAGCTTGGCCGTGGTCAGTATGACATCATATTAGCTGTAAACGTCGCTCTTCGGGGGCATTGTTCGCCTGCAAGTCCATTGCGAAGGTCTCACTTAGCGACCCTCAGCAGATGGAACGCATCATGAGTGAGACCTGCATTATGAAACGCCTCTGTAATTCCACTTTTTCATTCGTAGATGGGATTGTGCGCTTGCATGATATTATTGAAGATAAAGCTTCTATTCATCTCATTTTAGAGCTGTGTCGTGGAGGTGATCTATATGAGAGGATTACAGAAAATAAGCGTTATCCAGAAGTCCATGCTGCTTTTCTTATGAAGAGCTTGTTGGAATCTATACATTTCTGTCACAGTATGGGCATTATACACCGTGATATCAAGCCGGAGAACATTCTTCTAGTGGACAACTCAGAAACATCCCCTATTAAATTGGCCGACTTCGGTCTTGCGCTGGAGTTTACAAAAGGTACAACTCGCTTTGCTCTTGGCTTTGGGCAGAATCCAGTCTTCTTCTGGAGGTTCAAGCTGTCTTATAATGTTACTGAAAAAATTGGATATGCAGGCCAAACGTTTTCTGGTCTGGCTCGAAGCTCCTACTACATGGCTCCTGAAATTATCCAAGGTGAATATTCTAAAGAAGTCGATATATGGAGTGCAGGAGTCATCATGTACATAGTTCTTAGAGCTGTTCCTCCCTTCTGGGGACCGACAGAGCAACGGATCTATAAGGCTATTCAGAAAGGAGAAGTGAGTTTCTCCTCCAAGCTATGGGATTCCATTTCCGATGAAGCGAAAGATCTTATAAGCACAATGCTGCATCCTGATGCCAAATCTAGGATAACAGTTGCAGAAGCTATGGGTAAGTAATAGCATTATCCACAATCATATTACGCAGGTTTGCGGATAAATCAAGAATGAATCAATGCATATTTAGACAGACGCATATAAGTGAAATCTAGGAGCTGTTCTTATTCATCGTCTCATAATCTTCATATACTTTTCTTGCAGCACACCCCTGGATTCTTTACCACACGGAGGAAGTCCGCTTCTAGAATCGGAGGAACTCAGCATGCAACATAATTTTCTCATACACTGCATGCAAAAAACCATCAATTTAGATTGTTAGATTCGTACAGGGAGGCACATTTTTGCAGCACATTTTTATCCAGCGATGGAAATACCCAGGTTCTTTCGCTATACTGCCTGCAAGTGAACTGTTTGAGGGAAATTATCTTCTAGAGATTTTTTGATGTAAAATTTGAAACACAAAGTTAAGCAAATGCTTTCACGAACACATGTAGTAGAACAGGTTCGGAGTTAGTGGCCGTCTGAAAAAGCTATTCTGAGGGATTCAAGATTGTAAGCACAAGAGCAGTGTTACTAATAAAGAGCACGATCACTCCGACCTTCGCTTATAC
Organism: Ceratopteris richardii; assembly: GCA_020310875.1. Classification (NCBI taxonomy): domain Eukaryota; kingdom Viridiplantae; phylum Streptophyta; class Polypodiopsida; order Polypodiales; family Pteridaceae; genus Ceratopteris; species Ceratopteris richardii. The sequence continues at coordinate 21,991 of MU261513.1, forward strand.
GACAGCATACATACAAGGCTTGAGTAATCCTGTGAGTATAAGACAGGAAAGCAAATATCTCTTCAGATTAAATATCATTTCAACCATTATCTGTCAGTAGCCATAAGGATGCAGACTGAGAAATGAAGACATTGAGAAATATTGGCAGGAAGACATTGAGATGAAAAATAGAAAGATTGTTCAATGGCAAGCATCTACTCCGGTACGGTTGATCGACATTTTATGTGCAAGGACATTTCTCATCACCTGCACAGCCAACTTGCAGTTTTTGATCATCTATCCTAATGCGACGCTCGAGATTTTAGCAGAATCGACATATTTTATGTCCAAGACTTTTCATCACCTGCCGCAACAGAATCGACAACAGAATCGACAACAGAATCGACATTTCGTTTCAGCATTTCAAGACGATTTTGTTTACCTCATCACTGACTAATATGTATCATCGAAGTCGTATCTCCTGACAGAACTATAAGAACAAGACTGTTTTATAAGAACAAGACTGTTTCTACTTAAATCAACAGGACAAACTAACTCATTTTCGGTCACTTATTGCATCGGGTCTCATCCTGTAAACGATAAAAGTGGGTGACATGATGGATATGAATTTTGTGTATCTAAATGGATGACATGATGGATATGAGTTTTGTGTACCTAAATTCTGGTGGCATATAGGAGCACTGTGATAGTGCATTTTTTGATATATTTTGGTAGCGACATGTGTGAACACACCAAGACTGCAGGGGTACTTTTTCCCTCTTTAGGAGGTCTTATTCCCCCGGCTTATATATACGGCTATAAACCTAACCGGTGATGTTGTGCTCCAAGCTTCTTCCTCTGCGTTGTGATGTTCACATGCTTCCGTAGATGTCTAACTCCAACAATTGGTATCAGAGCAAGTGGCTGCTTCATCTAAAGTGTCATCGACACCTCTCCGGTCAGAGTCTCAGAATCGCATAAAATTTGATGAGCATACTCAGGTTGTTTCAGAGATCAAAACCGCTTCGCTTTGTTGTTCCAAAATTAGGATATGAGCATGTTTTGGCCTCCGAACGCACTATTGCAATGCTTATGTAGGCTATTTTGTCTTTTTGTGCCAAAGATACATATAGAATTCGGTTTTCCACTCCATTAAGCATTTTGAGATACAATCAATTTTTTGCATCAGGGTATTTTAGTTAGTGGCCATGGCTAAAAGCAGTGATGTATTTCATATGTTGGTTGTTGAGGATAAGTTGGATGGTACAAATTACCCATTGTGGACTTATATGATGCATCATGTATTGGTCGCAAACTATGGATATTGTGCATGCTGTTGAAAGACCTCATGTTACACCTCTGAATACAGGTACTATAAATATAGGTATTGAAGCTCATGTAGATGGTGTCAAAGATGGTGATATTCTACAAATTCTTTTTCGTGCTACAATTTCTACTGCATCTACGAGAGAGAAAATTTGTTGACATGGCATAGATGCTCAGGCATATGCATTGATAACATTGTCTGTCAAACATGCCATTATTCCTCACATTCACTCTTGCATAGCAGCTAAGTATGCTTGGGATACACTTAGCACGTTGTACCAGGCTAGGAATGAGGCTCGTTTCGCTTACCTCCGAGAACATTTGGAGAGTGAGCACAAGAATGAAGGTAATTCTATGGATAGTTTTCTGACAAAGATCAAGGATTTAAAGGAAACAATTGATTTTTGTTGATAAAGTCCTTCTTGATAGTTCACTTGTCTAGAGTGTTCTGAATGGTCTTCCCAACTCATATGAGAGTTTTGCTTCTACTCTTCATTTGATGATGGAAGGCAATCCCAATGCCTTAACATTTGAAGAGTTAGTTTCAGTTCTATTGTAGGAAGATCAGTCTAGGCAGAACATGTCTATTATGCAGGTTGTAGATGTAGCTATGCAGGTTGTAGATGTAGCTTTCCTGGCTAGTTAGAAAGGCAAAGGAAAATGGTGCTCTTCCTCTAGCAAGCAAAAATCTGCTAATTCTGAACAATTAAAAAAGGAAGACAAAGATGAGAAGAAATCGAAAAGGTAGAAATTATTTTGCAAATAATGTAAAGCAAATGATCGTGTCATTAAGAGATGTCCAAAACTAACTACCAAAGAGGCAAACAAGAAAGAGGCGAGAATGGTTGTCGCAAAGGCGTATACACCAAAAACAGAGTCTCATAATCTTGTGCACGATGAAGAATGGGCATTTACTACTGTTTGCAGTTTTGACCCATCTTCTCATGAGCAGTGAATGTCTACAATAGACTTAGATGTTTGGTATTTTGATAGTGGGGTGACCAAACATATTACTTTGTTGTGTAGTTTCTTCTCTTCACTTAAGCCAACCCCTACAGGGAATACTATTACATGCACCAATAACTCCTCTTATCTTATTATGGGAGTTCGAAAGAACATTCTCACTAGTAGTAATGGTAGTTCTTTTATATTGTCAAATGCTTTATTTGTGCTAGGGATCAAGAAGAATCGTCTATTAATTTTGATCTTAGCCAAGATTGGCTTGATTGTGAATTGATGATAGATGTATGGTTCAAGATCTGTCAATGGCGATGTGATTTTTGCGTGTGCCATTTTATCTCGTAGGCTATATATATATATATATATATATATATATATATATATATATATATATATATCTCATTGATTATGAAAAATCTTTGATTGAATAAGCATGTGCAGTACATGATTCTCAGGCTTTGTAAGATGCAAAGCTTTGGCATGCACGCTTTGGTCATCTAAATTTTGCTCGTTTGCTATGCCTGCAAAAATCTGAAATGGTGTCCTCTTTGCTCAAACTTGAGGCACCCGGTAAACATGTTTGTGAAGGCTATGTTTTGGGCAAAATGCAACATTCATTATTCCCAAAAGATGGTTCAATTTGGGCTACTAAAAATTGCAGCTTGTACATATTGATGTCTATTGTCCTCTGCAGACACCCTCTTTTGGAAATTATCTTTACTTTGTGACTTTCATTGATGATTTTTCCAGGCATGCATGGTTATATCCATTGAAAGCAAATTCCAAAGTGCTCATATGATTCAAACACTTTTTGAAAATCTGTCAGCATGTAAAATGGGCACCCTCCATTTTGATCAAGGGGAGGAATATATGTCTTTTGACTCTAATGCATTTTTGGTTGAACATGGGATCAAACATCATTGTATAGTGCCGTATACACCACAAGATACTGAAGTCGCTGAATGGAAGAACAGGTCATGCATGGAGATCATGACGTGTTTGTTCAAGAGTCACGATTTACCACATAGTTTCTGGCTTGAGGTTGTTATGTGTGCAACATATGTACTTAATAAGTGTCCCACTAAAGCACTCCAGTCTATCACTCAATATGAGGCTTGACATGGTTGCAGGCCATCGGTTTCTCATCTGAATGTTTTTTGGTTGTTTGGCATATGCATTAGTGCCTGAAAAACATCGTAGAAAATTGGATGATAAAGCACTAAAATGTATCTTTATTGGGTATAGTTGTGAAAGAAAAGGCTATCATCTGTATCATCCACCGACTAAACGCATTCTACTTAGCCGTGATGTTGTTTTTGTGGAGTATGCTGTTCAACCCTTACTTTCATGTACTATGGAGCCATCTGTTAGCTCCAACGACATGTGTGATACTTTGCTGCCTCTTTTTATAGCTGGAAAGTCTAGTGCTGGTCCTAATGAGGCAACATTTCAACCTTTGTAAGTTTCAGGTGATGATGAAGATCATTACATTTTTGATGCAGATTTACATGATGCACTTGTTGATGAGAGATCTCATATTGAGAAGGCCAAAACTATGCCAAAATGGTTGGGGTGCAAACTTTGCTTGACAGAAAATTAGATTCACCTCTATCATATCATACTCGTTTACGCTCTCATAGTGCCTCTTTTGCATCAGATTGCTATGATTTGGCTACATCTAGTCTCTATGATGATAATAAACCTGTTTCATTTGATGAAGCATAAAATTCAGAAAATTGGATGAGTGTTATGAAATCTGAATATGATGTTATAATGAAGAATGGTACCTATTCTTTATGTGAATCGCCTCTTGGAAAGAAGGCCATTGGCAGTAAGTGGGTTTACAAGCTAAAGCATAAGCATATTGGAACACTTGAGAGGTATAAGGCTAGGCTTGTCGCAAAGGGTTATGTGTAGGAGAAAGGCATTGATTTTGATGAGACCTTTGCACCTACATGTTGTATTACTATTGTTCGTAGCATCTATGCACTTGTAGCCCATCTTGGTTGGAATGTACATCAGTTGGACATTAAAATAGCAGTTTTGAATGGTGACTTGTATGAAGAAGTGTATGTTTTTCAACCCTGTGGCTTTGTGCAGAAAGGGCATGAAAACCAGGTTTGCAGGTTAAAGTAGGCATTTTATGGTTTAATGCAAGCTGCTTGGTATGAAAAGATACATGCCTATCTGATCGCACATGGTTTTGAGAACAATCCAACTAAAAGCACCTTATATGTTAAGCGTGCTAATGATGTGCTTCTTATCATTGTTGTCCATGTTGAAGACATCTTGCTCACTCGTCGTATAGAGAAGCATATTGCTGATTTTGAGGCTGATTTGCATGCTCATTTGAAATACCTAATTTGGGGCATTTGCATCATTATTTAGGCATTTAGTTTATGTAAGTTGATGGTGGAATATCTTTGTTTCAAAGGAAATATATTGACACATTATTGCAGCATTTTGGCCTTGAAGATTGTAAGCCCATTGCCACTCCTATGGAGACACGTTCACAATTGAGTCATCATGATGCTTGAGATGCATTTGATGTTGTTCCCTATCAATGGGCTATTGGATGCTTAATCTACTTATGCATTACACGGCCAGATATTCAGTTTGTTGTCTCATAGATGAGAAGGTTTATGCAATGCCCACGTGTAAAGTACTAGTAGGCGGTTAAGCGCATCTTTCACTACTTGAGTGGTTCCTGGCTCCTTGGATTGTTTTATCCCAAGGGGGGATCACTACCGCCAAATTTGCATGCTTTTTTCTAACAGTGATTGGGATGGTTGCTATGACACTCATGTGTCCACTAGTGGTTTTTGCTTAATGCTTGGTAGCTCATGCATATCTTGGCTAAGCAAGAACAAGCCTATTTTGACCACTTCTAGTTGTGAGGCTGAGTATATGGCATCTTTCCCATCGATTGTTAAGTGTGTGTGGCTTAGATGCCTTATGGCTGATTTGGGTGTTGGTTAGTCTTCTACCACCACCATCTCCACCAACAGTCAGCGTGCATTGGCAGTTGCGAGGAACCATGCGTTCCATGCTCGTACTAAGCACATTAAGGTGCATTATCATTCTATCAAGGAGAGGTTACCTACTGGAGAGATAATCTTGGCATATGTGCCCATTAAGGAGAACATTATAGACCTTTTCATGATGGTTGTGCCTAGGGAGAAGTTTGAAGCTTTCCACAAAGCTTTGGGCTTACTTCCTTTTGTGGAATGATTCCACATAGCTTCGCACTTCCTTATACATGAGTGCGAGCTCCTTGTTCATTGCATCACACCCAGGGGGGATTTGTTGATATATTTTGGTTGTGATGTGTGTGAACATACTAGAAACATCGGGGCACTTTCTTCCCTCTTTAGGAGGTTTTTTCCCCTCGACTTGTGTATATGCGTATAATCCTAACAGGTTACTCATCTTTTTGTGCATTCTAGTGTTAAATTATTCAATGTTGTGTGCTTTGCTCCCAGCTTCTTCTTCTTCCTTGTGTTGTTCGCATGCTTCCACAAATGTTAACTCCAATAGCATTAAAATCCCGAAATGAGTTCATATCAAATTTTTTATGCAACGTAGAAAAGGTGTTTTGAACGCGTAATGGGTCTCACTATGCTTACCATTTTTTGTGAGATTCTGAGATATGATGGGAGGGATGTTGAAGACACCTTAGATGAAGTGGCGACCTCCTCTAATACAATTTGTTGGAGTCTGAGGTCTCTGAAAGCACATGAACAACACAAGGAAAAAGAAGAAGCTTGGAGCAAAACACAACACTTAATGAATTACCAAGTGAATGTATAAAGGTATTTGACCCATTACGATTATAGACATAGATAGAAGCCAAGGAAAACACCCCTCCTAAAGAGAACAAAAAGAAAGTGTCAAAGCAATCCCAAGTGTATTCACACACATCATTATGAAAACATATCACCAAAAAAAATAGTTGTGGTAGTTGATTGAGTTACCAAGATGGCACATTTATTTCTTGTTAAAAAGACTAATATTTCCTTGAATGTTGTAAAAGTGTTTGTAAAAGAAATCTATTCACTAAAAATTAATTCTAATAGACACTCTAGGTTCATATCAAACTTCTAGGACTCAAGAGTTAAATCAATCGGCACTCAAATGTACATGAGTACAACTTTCCATCCAGAGATTGATGGGGAAATGAAGAGGGTTAATAAGGTACTTGGAGATATGTTGCATATGTACCTCAATGGAAAGCTAGATATTTTCCCTTGATTGAGTCAACATATAATAGTGCATATCAAGCATCTATAAAAATGACTCTTTTTGAGGCAATGTACGATTATAATTGTTTCCTTTCATCTTCTATTTCTAATGTCTTAAATAAAATAGAAGTATCTAAAGATGTTCTTTCGGAGATGGATGAAGAACTTGGGCAAATTAAGCAACACATAAAAGAAGCGCAAAGAAAATTAAGTTCTAAGATTTGAAGAGAAATCCACTTGAATTTCAAATAAATGACATAGCATTTCTTAAGTTCACTCCTTAGTAATCTCATTTTTGTTAGAGAAGGATCATAGACGGTATGCAAGTCCCTTTAAAGTCTTGAAAATGATTTGAACTCTTATTTATTTTTTGGAATTTCCTTAACATTTAAATGTATTAAACATTATCTTACTTAAAAGATATGTACTTGATGCTTCTCATGTTTTGTAGGATAGCTATAAGTCTAAAGATGATGACTCTTCTGAGCTTCATCTTGAGATAATATAAGACAGGAAGGGAAGACTACTTTGAAATCTATCTATACAATATATTTTGGCAAAACCACATAAATATCGAGCTGAGGATTTGACACATTATTGTTCTTTCAAACTTTGGGGATATAGTTTCTCAAGGGGGGAGATTCGTAATGAGCCTTCCGAAAGTGAAGTGATTCATTTTGAGCTTTCTATCATATATTGTGGATACTTTTTAGAATAAATGCTCATTTTATGCATATAGAAAAAAACCAAGGAATGATAGTTTTATATTCTCCATCTAAACATTGTTTATATCATGTTTTCTAGCTGAAAATTTAACATAAAGTTGAAAGAATCACGTATATTTCTGTATGCAAGAAAGATAGAGCATGCATAGGAGAATAAAAGTGTTTCTCTAAACATTTTGTGTCTTATGTTTAGGTATGCCATTTCCAGCTCAAGAGCTAATTCATTGTAAAATAATGGCTTAATCATATTCTCTCTCTAGAATTTATAAACATGAAGGGTTATAAAGTAAGAATGGAGGCTCATTTGGACCTACGGCATCTATAACATCATTTTGCAGATTGAAGAGCTGACCTTTGTTGCCTCTCATAAGCACTTTAGAATTGCACATCTCTTTTTATTTATAAGGCATAGAAAAGTATTGATTTTTCCAACACTTCAACACAAAGGAGTGGGCGTCTCTAATATTATTTCTATTCATGATATTGATGCATATGTGTCCTCCGATATTGTGGATGTCAATTGATATATCTTTCTGTTGCTTTTTCTTTTAGTTTTGATAGTTTTGCTAAAAAAAAGGTAGTTGACCACTAAAATGCATGATTTTTTTCAGAATATGACATGTAACACTTGAAGAACCAACTTCTACTAAATTTGGTGCATCATGCATTTCCTTGAGGAGAGAGGATCAAATCTATTTCACAAGCATTTCCCTCTCATGCAAGACAAGGTAGAAAATTAGAGAATTACCATGTGATTGTGATTAAGAGTGAGATTGTGAGTGATATTCTGAGTGGGAGTGAGATTGAGAGTGTGAGTGTGAATGAGATTGAGATAGTTGGGGTTGTTTGCAAGGTCAAGGGTTCATCACAAAGCTATTTTGAAAAGCTATTGTATCTCATCTTCTATTTCTCTACATCACATGTTGCCTACTTAAACAAAGAAAAGGGGAAGGCGGGGGGGGGGGGGGGGGGTGGGGGTGGGGGGCTTTTACAATTCTGAATCCCACTTCCAAGACATTTAGGAGACTTCTCAATAAACCACTCTTTTTTGGGATTTTCAAAGTTTTTCGCAAACGTTTCCTTTGAAATCTCCCATAGAGCCTTGTTTATGATCATGTTTCTGCATAGATGAACAACCAATAGCTTCATCAAGCTAGGCTTGCTTCCAATTAATGATCAGGGGTCAGATTTAGAATCTTACAAAGAGTAAGCCAAATTTGATAGCTCCTGGTGTAGGAGAGGAGTTGAACTGGATCGTCTCTCCCATTCCTGCATCTTTTACACCATCTTGCTAGCTTTGAAATTAGTACACATATCTCTGTGGAGAATTCGGCACATCAGAACATCTTTTTTTGGTTCCCAATGAACGGGTTCCAGAGATCTAGAGGCTTGCATTCATAGTGGATCCAAGACCAATTAAAAAACCACTTTTTATAAAGCATCTTCTGGAAGTCGAAGTTCCACTTGAGTCTTGATGGATCCAACGTATTATTACTATTAATTCATCGTAGACTTTTATAAGGCATGAAAACCCCTTGCCAACAAAGAGACCCATCTACATGTCATCCTAGGCATCAATTCTACATATTATCTAGCCCTACCCCTCTAATTCAACTTTGCCGTTCGAATCACTATCTTCATATCTGATTCAATGCTTTCCATCCTCTTTCCAAAGGTGGTTCTACATATGAAAGCCATTGTTCCAAAGCCGTTTGGCACGTTTGAAGGTGGCTCACCTCCACAGAATTAATGCCAAGAATAGGAAACTAGATGTAATCATTTTTCTCTTATGCTAACCACGCACTTCCAATCATTCCTCACAATGCGAAACGGCTTCATATTGTTCAATCCCTTCCAAAGTGAATGCACAAGATTTGAGTTCTACGTGTGGACAAAGTTAATGGGCACACATAATGATAGATATTTCAGTTCAAGTTGTAAAGAAAGTTGATGGAAGGCACACAATGACAGTATTTTGAGCACATGTGAGGTTGAACGAACAGTTATCTATCTATCTATCTATCCATCCATCTATCTATCCATCTATTTCAATCAATCCGTGTCAAAGTTAAAAGTTTTAAAAATATGACATGTGAGACTGAACGAACAGTTTAAACCAGCTTGTTGGGTTGATCCGCATTCTTCATGATTGAATGATGTGGATAGCATCGCTTGTCATGCTGTACAACAAGACTGGTTATATATAGACATAACAGAAAGAGATGGAACCTGGAACAGAGTACTAATGTGGGTTCCGAATTCTAAAGTAGTGCAAAGTTCCGCATTTTGAGCAGAACTTTAGAAGACTGTGTTCTTTGGGAATGTGTGACGATGATTGAGTTAGGAAGAGAGATTGGGTGGACCATGATCAAATTGGCACATGGGTATTTCAGGCTGCTCTCTTCACTGTCGGGAGTCGGGGCCAGAGTCCTGAAAGGTTTCTAAGACATCTGCAAAGTATATTTCCGAGTGCACGTGCAATGTTTTACGTGACGGAATTTGGACACATTATAAGGCTGGAGAAGATGCGCGGTTGAGGCACTTCTGTGCAGCAAATGCGCAGATTTTCTCATCCATTACGTTGCCTCCGCCTTTCTTCGCACATCCTCTGTGATTTCTGAGAGAGAGAGAGAGAGAGAGAGAGAGAGAGAGAGAGAGAGAGAGAGAGAGAGAGAGAGAGAGAGAGAGAGAGAGAGAGAGAGAGAGCGCTAAACGAGGGTTCTGATTTGGGCATCGAATTCCTTATGGGTAATTGTTTGGTCTGTAGCTCTGATCCATACCTTTATGCTCATCACATGGAAATCTCTTCCATCACAACTAAGACTCAGCCAGTGAAGGTTTGATAAGTAAGAAGATCTAGGTTCTACAATATTTTGACCATTGGGAAGGTTTTTCTTATGCCCTGGAGAAGGTAAACAATGTTGCACTACAGGGAAGTACCATAGGATTTTCATCAACTACGGCACGATATTATTCGCTTAGAATTGCTGCCACCATGTCGTCTACTGATAGTGATTGGGGCCTAGGAAAACGACAACAATGGGTTGTCCATGTACTCGCAGGATTAAAGCCATACTTGCAGCAACTCTTGCCCATGTTCTTGCAGGATTGTTGCCATACTTGCCTCGATAGATTAAAAATTACCAAGTACACTCCTTTAAAAAATGTGAAGCGTAAAAACTACATGCCTTTGAAAAATGTGAAGGAATAACAAGTATATTCCTTTGAAAAATGTAAAGGTTAGAGTTTCAAACATTACTCAAGCATGATGGGCAGGACAATTAGCTTCGTCGAAGATGGTATTCGATTTCTTGTCAGCCACTTACTACATGCCTTTGAAAAGTGTGAAGAACTAACAAGTACATTCCTTCGAAAAATGTAAAGGCATGCAGTCTAAACTTTCTTTGTATTATGGTAATGCAGTTTGATTGTATTCACTTCCCTGAAAATGCCTCTCTATCACCTTTTTCCGCCCTTTTTTGTAGAGATAGATCCGACGTAGAATGGTATGCCTCTTCCACTCTTAAGGATCCACTTTGGTTTGAACTTGTTGTTTCTTACGACTAACTCTCTTTAATGTCAAAAAAGAGGGGGGTAGTGGAAGAGTTTTTACAATTTTGAATCCTACATCCAAGGAGGTTAAGAGACTTCTTAATAGACCACTCTTCTTTTGCGATTGTCAAAGTTTTCCACACACTTATCCTTCGAGATCTTCCATAGAGCCTCGCTTCTTATCATGTTTCCACGTAAACAGACAACCAAAAGCCTCACCAAGCAAGGTTTAGTTCCTATTAAAGACCGGGTCAGATTTAGAATCTTACTAAGAGAAACCCAATTTTGACGGATCTTGGTGCAAGAGAGGAAGACCTAGATCTTCTCTCCCATTCGTGCATCTTTTTCACCAAAGAGGAACACATCTTGCTAGCTTTGACATGAGTTCGGATAGCTCACTGTAGAATTTGGCACATCATAACCACTTTTTTGTTCTCAATGAAAAGGTGTCAAAGATCTCCAAAATTGCATTCCCACTAGATCGAAGACCAATTAACACAGCACTTTTTATTAAGCATCTTTTGGAAGTCCAAGTTTTACTTTATTCTGAGTGGATCCATCACACTATTTCTACTAATTCATCATAGACTTTAAGGCATGAGAACTCCTTGCCAACTAAGAGGCCCATCTACATGTCATCCTAGGGATTAATTCTACATATAGTCTACTCCTACTCCTCTAATTAGACTTTGTCGTTCGAAACAATATCTTCAAATTTGATTCAATCCTTTCTATCCTTGTTCCAAAGGTGTTTCTACATACGAAAGCCTTTGTTCCAAAGTCGTCTCGCACCTTAAAAGTGGTCCATCTCCACACAATATATGCCAACAATAGGAAACAAGATGGAATCATTCGTCACAATGCGAAACGGCTTCATAATGCTCCATCCCTTCCAATGCGAACGCATTTTGGAAATGGTCGTTCAACTCAAGATTTGAGTTATGCTTGAGGAAAAAGTTAATGCACACACATAATGATAAATATTTCACTTGTAGTTGTAAAGAAGGTTGATGGAACGCACACAATGACAATTATTTCGAAAACATATGAGACTGAAGGGACTATACATATTTCAGTAGATTTCTGAAATATACATATACTCGTATAAAAAAAAGGGTTTTTGAAAAATAAGCCAAAATTCTCTTGTTTCTTCACCAACGATTTCTCATTTATCGACATAGTTCGCGTTAGTTATTTGTTCACATAATATGGACATTTTAAATCAACACTCCAACACTCCCCCGTAAGCTGAAAGGACCAAATATTGGAGACGTAGAGGCAGTTTTATTGGTGGACCTAATCTATCTGCTTAATGCAATACAAGCATGCAATGCACATAATAACTTAGACTAAGCTGATTGATGGATTAGCTACAAGTGGTTGCCCTTATTTCTTGGAATCTTCTTTAGGTTTCAACTTCAGTTGATCTTGATCTACATTTGTTTTCCCTCAAGCAAATACTGAGGGTGAAAAGCCATACGAATGATGACGATGGATTCATGGTGCTTCTTTGTAGTAGGTCCAAGTCCATCTGTAGTTTGATCAGTTGCAAAATGTACATCATCAAATGTGCAGGTTGTACACTATTTTGACGATTGGGAAGGCTTTTGTTATGCTCTAGAGGTAAAGAATGTTGCATTAGTGGAATCGTGGGAAGTTCCATTGGATCATTGCTCAACTACGACACGGTATTATTTGGTTAGAATCGCTGCCACCATGTGCCGAGTGAACAAGAAGAGTGAATAATTTACCATGTCGTTTGTCGATAGTGATCGACTGCTAAAAGTGCTTGTAGGCCTAAGAAAACGATAACATTGGGTGCTCCTTTCGGTAATCATCCTGGAAGAATGCAATGTATGGTTGGGTACCATTGTGAGCAGACAAAGCAAGAAACTCCAGAAGATGTTGTGCATGTAATTGCAAGATTGTGCCATACTTTTTTTTTTAAATGGAGGCTCGGCGGAGGCCTACTCCTCTAGGCTTTAACTTTGAAATTGTGACTATACAAGGAAGGGCATAGTACCCATGGGACCCCCCTTATCCCACAAGAATAGGGGTTTACATAGCTTGGTTAGATTGCGGTCACAACTACTGCGGGGTAGGGCAAACAGTGGCACATCAGCCACAAGATACAACTTTCCATGATAACATGTCCCTTACATGTTGCGAGTGAGGGTTGAACCCTCACCCCCACATCAAGAGGCGAAAGGCCCAACCACCAACCAAGCAGCCTGGGACAAGATTGTGCCAACTTGAAGGGATGACCTTTTCACAACATAAATATGATGCCACAAATGGAATAACGGTCTGTTCTCTGAGGTTAAAAGCTGTGCGCTCAAGGCAATAAGCACCTCCAAAACAGAAGCATTCCTCATGAAGGAATTCCACACACAGGTATTTTCTTTCATATGTTGTTGTTCAACTAAGAAACTGAAGGTACATACTGGCAAAGCTGATGCTAAGGCCAGTTGATGAGAGCTGAAGTTATGCAACAATCATAGGAGGCAACGAAATATGGTGCTTGAGCCATTGTAGAGGGCATTTGTTGCACATAGAGGCTGAGGAGAGCCACCAAAGGTCAGCAACTTGTAGACGGAAACGATATCTTTGCACAAAAAAGGCCATGCATAACATATTGACCTTCAAATAACGGCCTTTCAAGTAGCAAGCTGAGGCCCAAAGAATTGTAGGAGGCTAGTGTGTAAGTTGGATGATCATACCTCCTTTTAATAGCAATCATATGAGAAAGTTTCAGCACCAATCCAAGATTGACCGGTCTTCTTGATACCATGAAGAAGTAGGAGATGGGACATAGCTACTAGAGGAGACGCTTACGCATAGATGAAATAACGTTTTGATTCAGGTCTAAGTGCAGGTTACATATAAATAGCTTGATTGATGCCGGTTCATATCATTGCATTCACATAATGTGGAAATTTTAGATTATAACTTCAGCCAACGAAGAGGCTCATGTGCATGTCGTCCAAGCATTAATTCTACATACAATCTAGTCTCACTCCTCTAATTCAACTCTGTGTTTCGGATCAATATCTTGAAATCTGATTCAATGCCATCTAGCCTCGTTCTAACGGTTCTTATACTCCATAGGAAGCCTTTGTTCCAGAGCCATTAGCAGCTTCTAGAGGTGGCTCACCTCCACACAATTAATGCGAACAATAGGAAACTAGATGAAGTCATTTTGTCCAATCATTTTTCAAAATTAAAAACGTCTTCATATTGTTCCATCACTTCCAAAGTGAATGCACAAGAGGGGATCGTTCAACTCGAGATATGAGTTCTGCTTGAGGACAAAGTTAATGGACACACGTAATGATAGATATGAGTTCCGCTTGAGGACAAAGTTAATGGACACACATAATGATCGAAAGTTGATGGAAGGCACACAATGACAACTATTTTGAGCACATGAGAGATTGAACGGACCTCGAACATCCAATTGATCCAAGTTAAATCTATTTCAAACAATCACCGTGAGGAAGCTAAAGAGATCAGTAGCAGCGAACAGTTGAAAACCAGCTTGTTGGATTGTTACAACAAGACTCATTCGATATAGACCTAACAGAGAAAGAGATGGAAGTTGCAAAAGAGAAGTTATGTGAGTTCCGAGTTCTGAAGTAGTGCAAAGTTCCGCTTTTTGAGCAGAACTTTGGAAGACTGTGTTCTTTGGGAATCTATGAAAATGATTGAGTTAGAAAGAGAAAAAGGGTGGACCATGATCAAATTGGCACATGGGTATTTCAGGCGGCTGATCTCTTCCATGTCGGGAGTCGGGGCCCGAGTCCTGAAACATTTCTAAGTCATCTGCACGGTTTATTTCCTTGTGCAGGTGGAATATTTTATGTCACGGAAATTGGAATTTGGGCGCATCATAACACACATCTGTGCAGCTAGACGCGCAGACTTTCCCATCCATTACGTTGCCTTCGCTTTTCCGTGCACATCCTCTGTTATTTCTACGAGAGAGAGAGAGAGAGAGAGAGGGAGAGAGAGCTCGACGAGCTTTCTGATTTGGGCATCGAACCCCGTATGGGTAATTGTTTCGTCTGTAACTCTGATCCATACTTTAATACTCATCAAATACAATTGTTCTCAGCACCACAAGTACGACTCAGCCAGTGAAGGATTGTACTCCCTTTACTCCTGTTCCACCCTTCAAGAGTCTATTGGACTTAAATTCGGTCTATAGTCTTGGCCGTGGTCAGTATGGCATCATACGAAGTTGCAAACGCCGCTCCTCGGGGGCATTGTTCGCCTGCAAGTCCATTGCCAAGGTCTCACTTAGCGACCCTCAGGAGATGGAACACATCATCAGTGAGACGTGCATTATGAAACGCCTCTCTAATTCCACTTGCTCATTCGTAGATGGGATTGTGCGCTTGCATGCTATTATTGAAGATAAAGCTTCTATTCATCTCATTTTAGATCTGTGTCGTGGAGGTGATTTATATGAGAGGAATACAAAAGCTAAGCATTATACAGAGATACATGTTGCTTTTCCTATGAAGAGCTTGTTGAAATCGATATACGGAGTGCAGGAGTCATTATGTACACAGTTCATCGTGGAGTTCCTCCCTTCTGGTGAGCGAAAGGAGAAGTGAGATTCTCTTCCAAGCTATGGGATTCCATTTACAATGAAGTGAAAGATGTTACAAGCAAAACGCTGCATCCTCATGTCAAATCTGGGATAACCGTTGCAGAAGCTATAAGTAAGTAATAGCATTATCTACAATCATATTATGCATGTGTATGGATAAAAGAATCACGGATGAAGCAATACATATATATGCAGACACATATGAGTGAAACCTACGAATCGCTCTTATTCATGACCTCATGATCTTCATATTTTTCTTATGCAACGCACCCATGGACTCTTTACCATATGAAGGAATTCCAAGTCTATAATGAGAAGAATTCGGCATGCAACATAATTTTTCTCGTCCATTTCATTTCCTCCTACTCTAATGATAAGATAAGAGGCATTGTTTGCGCACACCACATCTCCTTCAGGTGCATCTTTCAAAAATGTAAGAAACCTTCTGCATGAAGTTATCTGCTTGGAAGCACCACTATCAAAGAACCAATCCGAATCAACCTCACTCACAACCATAAATTTACAATGCAATGATGCATCATAATGACATGTAACAACACATGCCCAAAAATCTTGAGCCATGTTGGATTCATCATGCTTTGCATTTGAAGAATTTCAGCAATAGACATGTCGGATTCCTTCTTCTTTTCATTGCATTTAGCAAGATTTTTACACTCATCAATAGTATGACCAGCCTTTGGATAATATTTGCATCTGTTCTTCTTTTGCAAATCAGAATCATTAGATGAAAGATTGTAAGAGGAAGGTTGAGATTTTGGTTTTGATGAACCCAAAGCTAAACCATTCTTGTTTTTCCCTTTTCGTGAGATAGCAAGTGCTTGCATTCCCTCAGTCAAACCACTCCTATTCACTCTAGATTTCTCTTCTTGCAAAAGAAGAGGCACAACCTCATCAAATGCATACATGTTTGGATTCCCTTTTGCAACCAAATAGAGTGAAGTGGCAAAGCTTTGAAAATATTTTGGTAATCCTTTCAACAATATAGAGATGATTGATGCATTCAAAAGAATCGTATCTATGTTTGACAATTTCTTATCAAGTCCTTGATGTGTGCAATATACACATCCACAAACTCATTTTCATCCATACATGCATCCCCAAGTTTCTTCCTCAAGAATTCAACATGTGCTTCATTACACTAGCACATAAAGAAGCAAGAGTGTCCCACACCTATCTTGATGTAGAACATGATTGAATGTGTGGAACTATATGGCACTTCACAAAAATTGCAATCAATGCATGAGCTTAAGCATATTTTCCATCCCATATAATTTTCTGCTTTGTAGGTGAAGAATGGGTAACCACTGTACTTGAAGAAGAAGCTCCATCTTTGATAGTAAACTATGAAGTAGAAGAACTTGAGGGTCTTTGATCTACATCTACCACTATGTTTCATAGTTGTTTTGCAACAAGAACATGTTTCATCATGTAGGACCACATTGGATAGTTGGTCCTATCAAGATTATGTTCATCCTGAACCATGCCAAGCAAGTCATTGCAACCCATCATTTAACTAAAAAACAACAATGTGACAAGATATTTACCTCAATGAAAGCTAAAATGAATGCTAAAATTTCATCTCACAATCTATCACTTTGATGGTAATTTTGACTGCATGAATGGCTTTGAAATGAGGGTAAACCCTATAGCAATTGATCAAAATGCTTTCTTCCTACTGAAAATCAATGCTCTATGCTCTGAAGTTTATTTACACTCTTCAAAGTATGCATGTCCTACGATGCAAAAAATTAATGCTTGAGAAGAGCTAAACTGATTTTTATACCATATTGGATGTGTATAGAAGTGTGAGAGACACAAAAGAAGCACAAATACAGCAAGACGCACAAAGAAGATGGATTGCTAGAATACCTCTCTCTATTAATGCTGAACAGAACTAAAGTAAGAGTTGATTAATATCCCTAAGTACAAAACACCACCACATATGAGTGTATCACATATGTGGTAACATGGGGAAAAAATATCTAGCCAACACTAGAGTCAAAAGTGCCAATGTATAGGGAAAAGGTTCACATAAAAGCTACTCAAAGAACACATAAGTGTTACCTAAATCAAACCCTAAATACAAAAGAATCCAAATGTTCATTATGCTTTTACTTCACTTTACTTGAAGATTCACATAAAGTTCAAAGTGTCAAAAGCAAGGAGGTGAATGAACAATCACGTAGATCAGTTCCTACCATCATTCTACCATGGCATCACAAGATGGGCACTTTTTAAGTAAATTCGAGGGATCCTCTTTTGCCTTTCAAGGGAAGCAATGATGGACGATGGAGAGCGAACTCAAAGATGAATGACATGAGCACATTTGCATTTCTATATATCATATGCATCATGACATTGGTGGGCATGGAAACATGAGAAACCACTCGTGAAGATTCATTACTTCCAATTCTTTCCATCATAAATATAATCAATACAATGAAAATAATTGTCTAGAGACAATTCCAATGTAACTTTAAATGATGTCAACTAAAATTCATAATACAATGAAACTGCTAAGCAAATCACTTTAACAAGTGATATCTAATATCTAGAACACAACAATTGGAAAGACACTCACAACCAAAGCATCAACTACAGGTCAAATGAAGCAGATGAGCCCTCACAAGCAATACTCGTGCCGAACTTTGATCTTTCAAGAACTCATTCCCACTCTACTACTCACTTCAATCAACTTCAAGCAACAACTTTGCAGCTTTCAATCTTCTCAAGAGGTCTATCAAAAAGCATTATAACATAAAATACATCCATTAGTACATTTATACAAAAATAGAATACACATTCACATGATACCACATTCATTTTTGTTAAATTACTATTTTGGTTCCTTTCTATTTTTTATTAATGTAAATTTTGTTGATTTACTCTATATTGTTTCTTTTCTTTAATTTCTTATCTAATTTCTTTTTAATAAATTAGTTAATTTCCTTTTTTTTAAGTATATATATTTTTTATATTCTTATCATTCTTTTTTACTTCTATTATTTTTTTCCTTTTTGTTTTGTATGCAATTTATTTTTATTCTATTCTTTTCTTATTTCTTTTATTTCTTATTTTCACAATTTAAGATTTTATTTCAATAATTTCTTTATTCTAAATTCCTTTTTAATACATATAACATATAATAACTAAATAAATATTAAACAAAAAACAACAATAGAAAAAATGATTTTGAAGTCCCTAAAAGTATAACTATTGTAATTACTTTAAAACTCTCTCTATCTCTCTCCCCCTCTCTCTCAGCGTGTGTGTTGTCTCATGTCTATGAAGGCACTTGTAGCTCTTTATTATTCTTCATTCCGTCTATCCTCCTCTCTCTCTCTCTATCTCGCTCTCTCTCTCTCTCTTTATACACACACACACACACACACACATAGAATAGTGTCCTATGATCTCTCTATGCGGTTCAATATCTATAGTTGAAGAAATGCTAAAAACTTCAAGTATCATTCCCTCTCTTTACGTGTGTGTGTGTGTGTGTCTACATCCCTCTCTCTTTTCACCACCGCATATTCATGAAGAAGCATTCTTCTATAGTCTCATTGATTTTCATTCCTTCTAAGAGCGCTGAGACCAAAATATAATCCTTTTCTTTTGAGAACCACTCAGTCTATCAATATGCTTGTCTTCTTTCTCTACATTTAGTGGATGATCTTCAAGCTACAATTTCTTTCTTTATCAACCGAATTCAAGGGAGCATTGATGATCACAATTCTCCTCGCTCTTTCCCTCTCTCTAATTCCCCAAACCATGACATATTGTACTTAATTAGGCTCTCATAGTGCTTCCTTTGCATTATTTTATTTATGCAATGGGTGTCTCTAGTGTTTTTCATTCTGATGAAGCACACAATCCAAAAAATTGGAATTAGATGGACGTTTGACATATTGTACATTTTTAGGCTCTCATAGTGCTTCCTTTGCATTAGTTTCTTTATGCAATGGGTGTCTCTAGCCTTTGTCCTTGTGATGAAGAATGCAATCCAAAAAATTGCATGGCTATTATGCAATAAAAATATCATGCTATTGTGAAGAATGGTAATCAGTCTTTAAGTGATTTTCCTCCATGAAAAGGGCCATTGGGGCTAAATGGGTACACAAGCTAAAACATAAGCCTGATCGAATGGTTGATGTGTATAAGACTATGCTTGTTTCCAAAGGTTATGCTCAAGAGAGAGGCATTGAGTTTGATGAGATCTTTGCTCCCACATTGCGAACGACCATTGTTCCTAGCATTTGGGCACTTACAACTCATCCCGGTTGGAATGTACATCAATTGGACATTAAAACTATATTTTTGAATGATGATTTACATGAGGAAGTGTATGTACTTCAACCCCATGGTTGAAAAGGCATTATATGGTTTGAAACAAGTACCACATGCTTGGTATGTGAAAATGCATATTGTACTTGCTAGCACATGAGTAAGGGCTTGAAAACAAGGTGTGCAAGGTTAAAAATTCATTATATGGTTTGAAACAAGCACCATGTGCTTGGTATGAGAAAATACATGCCTACTTGCTAGAACATGGTTTTGAGAATAGCCCAACTGAGAGGATCTTGTATTCTAAGCATGTAGATGATCTACTTCTTATCATTGTTGTATATGGTGATGATATCTTGCTCACTAGTCCTAATGAGATGCCTAATGTTGAATTTAAGGCTGATTTTCATGTCTTTTTTGAGATTTCATATTTTGGGCATTCACATCATTAATATCTCTCATATGTACAAGTTTATGCATTGTCCAAGTGTCAACCATTGGTAGTCATTTAAGCACGTCTTTTGCTACTTGAGTGGTACCTAGCTACTCGATTATTTTATACCAAAGGCGAATCATTACCAATAGATTTACATGCTTTTCTTACTCAGATTGGGCTAGTTGATATGGCACTTGTGTGTTCACTAGTGGTTTCTGCTTCATGCTTGGTAGCTCATGCATATCTTGGTTGAGAAAGAAGCATCCTACTCTGGTCACTTCTAGTTGTAAAGCTAAGTATATAGAAGCTCTCACAATGATTGTTGAGTGTGTGTGGCTCAAATGCCTTTTAGATGATTTAGGGTTTCGGTTACTCTTCTACCACCACCATCTTTACTCAAAGTGAGAGCGCACCAACCGTGAATACTATCACGCGAGTGTGGACTCTTCCCATCATCATATTTTCTCAGTTGTCAGCATGGATGCAATGGCTAGAGAACTTCAACTTCTGATTTCTAGCCATCGATCCAAAAAATGGAAGCATGGTGCCAATCATGGAGATGGGCATTGGACAACATAGATTGGCGAATCGCGATGCGGCAAGGCAATGGACATTCGACAATCTGCGTCATAGGTCATGAAGAATGGAATGTTGAACACAAATGTTCTCTCCTAGAGAGAGGGAAACCCCGGATCCCACGGCTTCCCGCCAATAAACAGTAGTGAAGCTCTCACTCAAAAGTTCCAAATTTGAGTGAAAAATAAAAACAGGTTACCTTTTGCATGACTCCAACCTTTCGTAGTCCAAAGGAAAATCAAAATTCATATGCACATTGAAATGTTGCTCTTCAGTTTTTGTCTATTTTCATTCTTTTGAGCACTGAAGCATTCATGCAACAACATTAAATGACCCAAATTACGAGTCCCAATGCCACCAACTACCATTGCTTTGTGATCACTTGGAAGTTGGCATTGGGTGAGGGCCTAGACTTCATAGTAATATATATATACACACACATATATATATATATATATATATATATATATATATATATATATATATATATATATATATATATATATATATATATATATATATAAGCGGTATTTGATACCTTTCCAAAATTTCCAGGCATCATATGACTCCTCAAAAATTAACTTGGGTTTCACGATGAAGCCCAAGTCTAATTTATAGCCTTCATACGACGCCTAGAAAGGCTAATCACGCCTGCTGGGGCTTCAAATTTAAGCACGGCTTGCGAGGTCCGAGTTATGAAGCAGCGTAAAGTTTTGCTTTTAAAGCAGAACTTTCGAAGTTTATGTTCTTTAGAAATTTGTGAAGATGATTAGGTTAGGAAGAGAAAATGGGTGGACTTTGAAGCCAGGACGTTCATCAAATCGGCACATGTATTTTCTGGACATGTCCCCAGTGACTTCCCACGACTCGCGAATGGGAATTTCAAGCTCGTGGCGCGATTTTCATAGAATCTGAGGGAAATTTGTGAGACATTGAAGAAACTTTATTTCAAAGCACACGTGGAATATTTTATGTGCGGCAATGTTGGCACATTATAAGGCTGGAGATTCGAGATGATGCGCAGTTCAGAATCATCTCCAACATTCTACTAGGGGAGGCACATAGAGAGAGAGAGAGTACGTCTCTGTTCTCTCATCGCATTCTGTATGGGTAATTGTTTGGTCTGTAGCTAAGATCCATACATTCATAGTCATCAGAAGGAACACTCTTGTACCAGGACTGCGACTCTACCAGTGAAGGATTGTAATCCTTTCACTCTTATTCTCCACTTTAGCAGTCTCTGGGACTTAAATTCCGTCTATAGCCTAGGTCGTGAGCTTGGCCGTGGTCAGTATGGCATCATACGAAGCTATAAACGCCGCTCTTCGGGGGCATTGTTCGCCTGCAAGTCCATTGCCAAGGTCTCACTTAGAGACCCTCAGTAGATGGAACGCGTCATCAGTGAGACCTGCATTATGAAATGCCTCTCTAATTCCACTTGCTCATTCGTAGATGGGATTGTGCGCTTGCATGATATTATTAAAGATAAAGCTTCTATTCATCTCATTTTAGAGTTGTGTCGTGGAGGTGATCTGTATGAGAGGATTAAAGAAAATAAGCGTTATACAGAAGTCCATGCTGCTTTTCTTATGAAGAAGTTGTTGGAATATATACATTTATGTCACAGTATGGGCATCATACACCATGATATCAAGCCGTAGAACATTCTTCTAGTGGACAACTCAGAAACATCCCCTATTAAATTGGCTGACTTTGTTCTTGCGCTGGAGTTTACAAAAGGTAAAACTCGCTTTTCTCCTGGCTTTGGGCAGAATATAGTCTTTTTTCTCGACGTTCAAGCTGTCTTGCAATGTTACTGATAAATTTGGATATGCATGGCAGACGTTTTCTGGTCTGGCTGGAAGCTCCTACTACATGGCTCCAGAAATATTTCAAGGGGAATATTCTGAAGATATCGAGATATGGAGTGCAGGAGTTATCATGTACATAGTTGTTAGTGGTGTTCCTCCCTTCTGGGGAGTGACAGAGCAACGGATCTATAAGGCTATTCAAAAAAGAGAAGTGAGATTCTCCTCCAAGCTATGGGATTCCATTTCCAATGAAGCGAAAGATCTTATAAGCAAAATGCTGCATCCTGATGCCAAGTCTAGGATAACAGTTGCAGATGCTATGGGTAAGTAGTAGCATTATCCACAATCATTTTGCGCATGTTTGCGGATAAATCAGTTTATGCATGTGTACTGATAAAAAAATCAAGGATGAATCAATGCGTATCTATGCAGACGGATATAAGTGATGTCTGGGAGATTTTCTTATTCATGCTCTCATAATCTTCATAGTATGTTTTTGCAGCACGCCCCTGGATTCTTTACCACACGGAGGATGTCCGATTCTAGAATCGGAGGAATTCAGCATGCAACATAATTTTCTCATACATTGCATCAAAAACCGTCAATTTAGATTGTTTGATTATCTGTCAGTATCCACAAGGATGTAGACTGAGAAAGGTCCTTTGTCACATTATAGCAGTAGAAATATTGACAGGAAGAGATTGAGATGAAAAATGGAAAGATTGTTCAATGGCGAGCATCTAGTCCAGTACGATTGATTAACATTTTATGTCCAAGGACACTTCTCATCACCTGCGCATCCAACTTGCAGTTTCTCATCATCTGCGCAACCAAGTTTTTCATCATCTGCAACGCTCGAGATTTTAGAAGAATCGACATTTTTTATGTTGAACACATTTCAACACCTGCGCATCCAAGATGTAGTGTATGTTAATACGTTTGCAACAGAATCAACATTTCGTTTCAGCATTTCAAGACGATTGTGTTTAGCTCATCACTGACTAATATTGATAACCGAGGTCTTATTTCCTCACAGAACTATAAGAACAGGACATTGTTTTATAAGAACAAGACTGTTTGTACTTAAATCAACAACAGAAACTAACTCATTTTCGGGTACTTAGTCAATCTAAATCACTTGCAGATGAAATGCATATCGTTTTCTGTGATTCCAACCATAGCATTTCCTTGGATGTACACTATCCTTTGGTTATCAGACCACATATAATAAGAGCTTATCACAGCCATCCCATCACCTAAATGATAGAAATGGGTGACATGATGGATAGGAGTTTTGTGTATCTAGATTTTGGTGGCATATATCAGCACAGTGATAGTGCATTCGCATGCCAAAATGAGCTCATATCAAAATCTTGATGCAACATAGAAAAGTTGTTTTGAACTTGTAATGGCCCTCACTATGCTCACCAATTTTTGCGCGATTCTGAGACTATGATGGGAGAGGTTTTCAAGTCACCCTAGATGAAGTGTTGACCTACTCTAATACAAATTGTTGGAGTTGGAGGTTTGTGAAAGCACATGAACAACACAACGAAGAAGAAGAAACTTGGAGCACAACACAACACTAAAGGAATTACCAAGTGAATGTACAAAGATACATAACCCATTGTGGTTATAGAAATATATAGAAGTCATTGAAAACACCCCTCCTAAAGAGAAAAAAAAAGTGGCGGAGCAGTCCCAAGTGTATTCACACACATCAGTATGGAAATATATCAATAAAAAATATATTTGTGGTAGTTGATCAGCTTACCAAGATGGTACATTTCTTTCCTATGAAACAGACTAATATTTCCTTGAACGTTGTCGGCGCAAAAGGGATGGCTGGTGGATCAAGCCAACCGCTGGAAATCTCGGCGCACGCTGGGTGCTCGAAGCAAGCTTAGGTTGACATCAAATTCTCACAGAAGCTTTTAAAGCAAGTCAAGTAATCGCTCAAACATGTACGAAGGACATTAGTAGTATGTTCATTTCAGATGATAAAACGAATCGATCAACTCATATGTGAGTAGCATGCAAATCAACTTTCAAATGAAAGTTTCCAATAAACATTTGACAATGAGTAAAGTACCTTTTTCAATCATGAAACTTTGTATCTTTACCTAGATTGGATGTAAAATTGCATTAAGTCTTATCTTGATATTCAACAAGCAAAGAAACCTTGGCTAATTGAATGCACTTTTTTGTACAACATAGCAAACTCTATAACACAGGTCATAAATTGAAACACTATAAATCTTCCATTCGAATTTCTATTTCTGCTAGTGACAATTGAAAACATCCATTAACTTTAAAGCACAATTGTTTAATCAGTTAGATTTGCTTTTTTTTTTTGTTTTGTTTGATGTCGAGAGGTTGTTCATGATTGCAAATTTTAAAGTATGTGTTCATTAAAATTTAAAGGTATTTGTGCTAAATCTTGTTTTCCTATCGATTTCTGATCCAGTAATTGAACCCTATTAAATCAAGTTTGTTTTCACTTGGACAACAGATTTGATGTGTTTATATCTGAAGCAAAACGCGATCATCAAAACTTCTCAATTTTTGGTCATTTCCTGCCCATTATGATCAAGAGATTTTCCGGAAAAGGTTGTCTCAGAGTTCACATATTTCCGATGCGGAACAGTAAACAAGCATTCCTTAACGTAGTCAGCACAAATTATAACTTGTGATTTTATTGATATTAAGTGAAACATAAAATTAGCAACGAGTCAAGTAATAAACTAAGAATCGCTTTCAAAAAAAAATAAATGTATAGTCATATGAAAAGGTGGAAGAAGTTAAAATAGTATTCTCAGAAAGAATTAATTTAAAAAAAAAAAACATTAACATATATGTTTATTGATTGTCGGAAGCGACGCTGAAAGCTGCGGTGTCGTAGAGATTCTCATCTCTACTCTCGCTTCTTCTTGCCTCAAATCAGATGATTGTTCCGAACAAAGGTTCAGGATACGATTGTGGATGTTGGAGAGATTTACTCTCCCCACTTGAAGTAGAAATTGACCAAGGTTGATAGAAACATGACTATTTGGCTCATTGCAATGCTTTATGATCCATGGTACAAAAGCAACTATAAACATCAGGAATTAGCATCAAAAGCCTTGGCTCCAACTATCAACTCCACTTGAAATTGAGAGTTGGCAAGAAGCGCATATGAAAGGATTAGAGGCCGCCTTTTTGTGAGTCTACAGCAATGGTGAGGGTTTACACTCTATAATCACTCAAAGAAGGTACGCTAATAAAAAGGGTGGCTAGTGTTCAAAGATAAGAAAAAGGATGATCATGCATCGGATGAGTCGTAAAGAACCCAAAAAATAGATATCTTTCGGCTTCATTGTTGAGAGGAGGGGAATACGTGCGGGGAATTCAGGCAATGACCATCTCTCAGACGACTTCATCGCAGAACGGCTGTGTTTCCAGAGAAAAAAAACATTGGCATGGGCACTAGATCTCAGAATCACACGCTATATGTGTGCTATGGACTGAAGCAGAGAGGAGAAAATGGAAGAACTGAATAGGCAGAAAGAAGGAGAGCGCAGATCAGTAATTGGAGAAAGAGGAGTCTGACGCGCGATCTCAGGCAGCTATTTTTCCAGAGAGATAACAGAGGGTCGTGGGGACAGAGACAGAGGGGAGTGCATGTTCTGAGAGGGCTCGGAGGAGGAAGGCGTTAGGAGGGAAGGAAGGAAAGGGGATTCTTGGGCCTTCTATCTCTTCTGTTCTCTGACAATCTATGAAAAAAAAAATCTGACAAAAACTCTGAGCTGTGCGGACGATCGTGTTGCGATCTGACCATATACCTTGCTTACTGGAGGACAAAGCTCTGATGGAGTGACATTTTGAAACAAACGGCGGATGATTGAAGCATATACGCATGGCGATTAGCTGATTTGGCTGTAGAGGATTGTGCTCACAACTTGGAAGCCAAGACGGTAGAGCTTGCGCACATCTAATTTTGATGAGGCATCTAAGAGCAAGATAACGGATGCAATTCACGGGCATGAAAGACAAGAAGTATCGGTCACCAGTATCATCACGTTCCCGACATTTGCACATCAGATTTCTGATGACTGAACATTGGAGACTGAAGGAGGGTTGATGAAATCATCTGGGCTACCTTGACCTGTTAAAGATTGACACTACGATGCAGGTTATGCTGGAGAAGTACAGTGATGATTAGCGCATTTATCTATTGTTACAACATCTGGCGAAAAAGACATGCAATTGTGATGTATCTAACGACCACCACAGAGAAAGACTGACGGCAATGATGCTGACGAAGGATGAAATTCCATACGTTCGTTCTGATTTGTGCACTCACTTCTCCATATCTCCAGACTCCATCTCTGCGCTTAGTTCTGAAGGTAAATTTTGTTGAAAATGTTTCATGATTTGAATTACTGTATCATGCTGAAAGCTGACTTCGGACACCTATATCAAAGATGCTTGCAGCGTTGGTGCTCTGATCATGTAACTCTGACGCTTTCATAATCTACATGGTATTGCATTATCCTGTTAAGCCTATGAATTCTTGCATAGTCATATGAGATACATATTTTCAAAGTGAAGAAAATTTTATGTTATGCCTACAGTATTCTATTGGTCATATGAGAAGCTTCATTTGAACGAAAAGACTTCGATAGTTTGAATCAATTCTGATGATGAGAAACTTCGAGGACAAAGTCCAGAGAGTTTGGACTATCCTTTGATTGACTTTTTGCTTCATGATATAACACTGCACCTAATTCAATCTCTGTTGTCGCATATATCCAAGAAAATTTGACGAACGATTTTATTTCTTGTTGTTTGTTCTAGGTTGATTTTGAGAAAACTCACATTAATTCTGATTAATAAGTATTTTAATAAGCATAATATTCTTATTGTGAAACCTTTCTCTTTGAGCGTCGTCTAGATGTTCGATATGTCTACAATCATGGAATGCTACATAACATAGAGACTATGACAACTTCTATATGTGTTTACCTTTGATGAAAGTTAGTGATTGTATCACGTTCACTTGATATGCACCACATGCGTGCTTTGATGATTGATATGCTTTGAGATTATCTAGAGGAATAAACAGAATTTGTTTAGGAAATGATTCACATTGATTGGTTGGTTAATTGAATAATTTTGATTGATTAATGATTTGTAAAGCCTTCCATATTATGACAGATGCTTTGAAAGCTTTAAATCTTTGATTTAGAACCATTTGTATGTGTGTGAGTATAATTTTCTATTTGAGTCACCTTCATCTCACCTGAGTTGCCCCAAGCATCCCGCATGCGCCGTATTTCCGGCGGTCGCCTGATCCATCGACCGTCCCTTTCGCGCCGACATTTGGTGAACCCGACGTGAACAAACGGCCTTGCAGCTCAGGTACATGTTTCTGAATTTTCTTCTCAAATTAATGCCAAGTAATGTATGTTTGATGTATGTATAACCTCATAGCTTGTTTTTCGTTTATGTGGTGCTTCTTTAATATTCAAGCGTGAGTCATGGGTAAACAAAAGCAGCGTACAAACATGAAAAATATAAATCAATGTAAAGAATCTGTTGAAATTAATTTACAAGAGCATAATTCAACGAGTATTGTTATTGATGAAGCATATGTGAACGCATTGATAGATCAACGTTTGAGAAAATGGGAAGAGAAATTCATAGAAAGGGAAAACAAGGCTAATGAAACTCTACAAGAGAAATTTAGAGTGATTTTGACTCTAAATGATTCGATCAATGCTATGGTAGAGAGTCTACCAGTATTATCAAATAGTCTTAGAATTTGGAAAGAGGAAATGAATGTTGAGATTCAAGAAATAAACCAGAAGTATGAAATATTATCTAAACAAATGCAAGGATTAAAACTTAATCATGAACATGAAGTAAGAGTCCATAATTTGTCTACATATATGACTGATCAAAAACCGTCATGTGATCTTACAAAACCTATTCCTAGGATAATACAAAAAAAATCAAATAAGATGCGAAAACGCATTATTCGATGTTTTTGGTGTGACCAAATCGGTCATACCTATGATAATTGTATTGCCTTTGAACATGCATGCAAACATCAAATAGTTTGTCAACTTGGGATGAAAATATGTGATGTCCATACTCATGTTCCTTTACGCTTAAACTTAGGACGAGGGGGAATGAAAAAACTTTTTGAACAAACAAAATCAAAACCAAGAAAACTAAGAATGACACAAACATATCAATGGCGACCAAAGAAACATACAGATGATAAAATTGTTAATCAAGAAATTAAGAAATCAATGAATAATCAAGAGAAAAGAGTTGATGAATCAAAATCTTAGGAAACCCAAAAACTTGAGCGAAATGAATATAAAAATATAGATACGAATGAGCAAAAAGATGAGCAAGTAATATTAATGACGAAGAAAGATGATAACTATTATATCACATGTGATCTAGATCTTTTAGAGAATGATGCATTATTTGATCAAGATGAAGTGAATAAATGGAAAGCTAAATTGGGGTATGAGATTAAAAATCAAGAAAATAGTCAAAGAAAACCTAAAGAACTTGATAAAGAGAAGAGTATAAACAAAGAACAAAAGAAGATGATTGATGAAATTATTAAACAAATTGAACAAAATATGCAAAGGTCACCAATACCTTATAAATCAGGGAGTTTTGTAAGTGTTCTCCCTAAAAATTAAAAAAACACATACGAGCCGGGAGTTGTATCTCTCCCTCATCAAATGATACGAGCCGAGGAGTTGTATCTCTCCCTCATCAAAAGATACAAGCATGGGAGTTATAACCTACTTCCTTATCAAAAAGGTATTTATATGGGAGTTACAACCTACTTCCTCATCAAAAAGGTATTTATATGGGAGTTACAACCTACTTCCTCATCAAAAAGGTATGAATATGGATTTTGTTGAATTTCATTAATGAATCAAATATGGCTTTTCTAATCAATGTTTTGAGTGATTTAATGCAGATCAAGCAAGAAAAGACGAATTGATGGAAGCTCCAAAATATGACTTAATATTACTTCGGGGTTTTATAGATGAATCATCTAGAAGTTTTGAATTGAAAAATTTGGTTTAAATGTGCTAATACTTATGTTTTTTTTTCACGAATTTGTTTTTTAAGATATTTTTCAGGTTCAAGATGAAGAATGGAAGTTTGTTGACAATAAAGATTTTCTTCACGAGTAGAATAGGAAAAACCTTTTACTTCCAATTTTTGCACCATTTTTGTTTCACTTTGCATTTAAAGTATGCATAAAATTATGTATGACCACATATTGAGTTTTGCCCTTAGGTGCACGTTCATTTGCACCAATATCAATTGTAACAGGTATTATGAAATCTGCAAGCAAATTCTAAGTATAGGAGATAAAAACCTCTTCATCAAAAGCTCTTATCCTTATGCACCATAATTTTGAAAATGCACTAAAAGTATGCATAGTAGGGTCACACTACAAGACCATGCATTGAGACACAATTTGAGTAAACCCTTGCACATAAGAGTGAGTGTAAGGATTTTTGTAAGGCCACATTGCTATGTATGTGCGTGAGTGCACAAGCCTCACCATCAGAAGCCATTTTCTTTATTGATTGCACCATTAATTTTATACATGCATTTTCACCGTGTGCATATACGTAGGGCTAATTACGCAGCCGTGCATAAGGCACTTTGACTTTAAAACCCATGCACATATTATGCTATGAAATTGACTTTTATCATGAAGCAGAAAACAGGTTTATTCTCAGGTTATTTGGCGCATCCGGAGGATGCACAGGTTTGGTGAGGGTGAGTGTCGTAGAGATTCTCATCTCTACTCTCGCTTCTTCTTGCCTCAAATCAAATGATTGTTCCGAACAAAGGTTCAGGATACGATTGTGGATGTTGGAGAGATTTACTCTCCCCACTTGAAGTAGAAATTGACCAAGGTTGATAGAAACATGACTATTTGGCTCATTGCAATGCTTTATGATCCATGGTACAAAAGCAACTATAAACATCAGGAATTAGCATCAAAAGCCTTGGCTCCAACTATCAACTCCACTTGAAATTGAGAGTTGGCAAGAAGCGCATATGAAAGGATTAGAGGCCGCCTTTTTGTGAGTCTACAACAATGGTGAGGGTTTACACTCTATAATCACTCAAAGAAGGTACGCTAATAAAAAGGGTGGCTAGTGTTCAAAGATAAGAAAAAGGATGATCATGCATCGGATGAGTCGTAAAGAACCCAAAAAATAGATATCTTTCGGCTTCATTGTTGAGAGGAGGGGAATACGTGCGGGGAATTCAGGCAATGACCATCTCTCAGACGACTTCATCGCAGAACGGCTGTGTTTCCAGAGAAAAAAAACATTGGCATGGGCACTAGATCTCAGAATCACACGCTATATGTGTGCTATGGACTGAAGCAGAGAGGAGAAAACGGAAGAACTGAATAGGCAGAAAGAAGGAGAGCGCAGATCAGTAATTGGAGAAAGAGGAGTCTGACGCGCGATCTCAGGCAGCTATTTTTCCAGAGAGATAACAGAGGGTCGTGGGGACAGAGACAGAGGGGAGTGCATGTTCTGAGAGGGCTCGGAGGAGGAAGGCGTTAGGAGGGAAGGAAGGAAAGGGGATTCTTGGGCCTTCTATCTCTTCTGTTCTCTGACAATCTATGAAAAAAAAAATCTGACAAAAACTCTGAGCTGTGCGGACGATCGTGTTGCGATCTGACCATATACCTTGCTTACTGGAGGACAAAGCTCTGATGGAGTGACATTTTGAAACAAACGGCGGATGATTGAAGCATATACGCATGGCGATTAGCTGATTTGGCTGTAGAGGATTGCGCTCACAACTTGGAAGCCAAGACGGTAGAGCTTGCGCACATCTAATTTTGATGAGGCATCTAAGAGCAAGATAACGGATGCAATTCACGGGCATGAAAGACAAGAAGTATCGGTCACCAGTATCATCACGTTCCCGACATTTGCACATCAGATTTCTGATGACTGAACATTGGAGACTGAAGGAGGGTTGATGAAATCATCTGGGCTACCTTGACCTGTTAAAGATTGACACTACGATGCAGGTTATGCTGGAGAAGTACAGTGATGATTAGCGCATTTATCTATTGTTACAACATCTGGCGAAAAAGACATGCAATTGTGATGTATCTAACGACCACCACAGAGAAAGACTGACGGCAATGATGCTGACGAAGGATGAAATTCCATACGTTCGTTCTGATTTGTGCACTCACTTCTCCATATCTCCAGACTCCATCTCTGCGCTTAGTTCTGAAGGTAAATTTTGTTGAAAATGTTTCATGATTTGAATTACTGTATCATGCTGAAAGCTGACTTCGGACACCTATATCAAAGATGCTTGCAGCGTTGGTGCTCTGATCATGTAACTCTGACGCTTTCATAATCTACATGGTATTGCATTATCCTGTTAAGCCTATGAGTTCTTGCATAGTCATATGAGATACATATTTTCAAAGTGAAGAAAATTTTATGTTATGCCTACAGTATTCTATTGGTCATATGAGAAGCTTCATTTGAACGAAAAGACTTCGATAGTTTGAATCAATTCTGATGATGAGAAACTTCGAGGACAAAGTCCAGAGAGTTTGGACTATCCTTTGATTGACTTTTTGCTTCATGATATAACACTGCACCTAATTCAATCTCTGTTGTCGCATATATCCAAGAAAATTTGACGAACGATTTTATTTCTTGTTGTTTGTTCTAGGTTGATTTTGAGAAAACTCACATTAATTCTGATTAATAAGTATTTTAATAAGCATAATATTCTTATTGTGAAACCTTTCTCTTTGAGCGTCGTCTAGATGTTCGATATGTCTACAATCATGGAATGCTACATAACATAGAGACTATGACAACTTCTATATGTGTTTACCTTTGATGAAAGTTAGTGATTGTATCACGTTCACTTGATATGCACCACATGCGTGCTTTGATGATTGATATGCTTTGAGATTATCTAGAAGAATAAACAGAATTTGTTTAGGAAATGATTCACATTGATTGGTTGGTTAATTGAATAATTTTGATTGATTAATGATTTGTAAAGCCTTCCATATTATGACAGATGCTTTGAAAGCTTTAAATCTTTGATTTAGAACCATTTGTATGTGTGTGAGTATAATTTTCTATTTGAGTCACCTTCATCTCACCTGAGTTGCCCCAAGCATCCCGCATGCGCCGTATTTCCGGCGGTCGCCTGATCCATCGACCGTCCCTTTCGCGCCGACAGCGGTATGTGCTAAAATTTGAGACAACATAACTTTTAATGGAGGATAAAGTCATCGGAGTCAGATAAGCGATTTGCCATAAAAAATGACGATATACATGAGGATTTCATATCAGAAAGGTTCAGAGTATTAGATCATAAGTCAGATGAGTAAAGTGAAAAACAGACAGATGTACTGACAAGAATATAATATCATAAATTCTATGTCATTCGTAGTTTAAGCAGAACTTCCATATGTATATTCTCAATTATCAATTGAAGCCAGTAGCGTAAATGATACAATTTTAATGCAAAACTTTGTCATTAAAAAAGCGCGCTGATCAGAAAAGAAAACGATGTAGATGGCATTACAGTGAACGGAAATGGAAGAGTGCACCGATCAGGTTCATTCAGAGACATCATGTAATAATAAGGATGTTTTCCATATATAATTATGTTCCATAAGTCATAAACAACATCAGCCCAAGAGTATTGAACTTATTCGTACAAATCACTAACCTTCAGTTCAAGAAGAAAACTCAGAATTTGATCGTCAGAAGTGTTGTCATGCTAAATGTCATCTTTGTCTTCCATTTAAATTACTTCTAGAGTAGTACACTATAGCATGATACAAATAATCAATCAGCCGCTCTGCATGGATTTGCTTCGAACAGCTCTGTGATATCAAGTCATTAAGTTTTCTGCAGAATTTTTATCAAAAGAAGAGATGTGAGGTCAGTCTCCTTCGTCGTCCTCCTGCAATTCCTCTCTATCTGCTCCCTGCGCCCAACTCTTCCCTTTCTCTTTCACATCTAAATTGCCTTTGTGTGATCCCTGATCAATAAGAATTCCCAGCAGTAGTCTTCACCCTGGTTTTTTTTTTAGCAGATGCGCTGTCCCTGCCTCTCGATATCTGAGTTCCTCAAGTGTCTCTGTAATCTCCCCCCTTCCATGTACACTGGTGGTCTCCCTTTGAGTAGCTTTCTTGTCATCCGTGTGCTCTGCCCTCCAGATCATGACAACAATCCTTCTTCTCTCCTCTTCTTCCATGTCTGTCGCTTCCAAACAGTGCTTTTTTTTTTGTGCATCCCACGTCTCAGAGCGAAACGTCCTTCTTTGATAATGCTGTAACTCTATATTTAGAGTTAACTTTTCGGACACCTTTATCATGAATTTGGTTGATTGAGAAAACTACTTCTGATGCTAGTTTTGTATGCCATACCTTTTGTTTTGAGCTTCTATTTATATACTTCAATTGAATACGGTAAATATGAATTATGTTTTCTTTACAAACTCTGTTTTCACACTACAAATTTCACATGGACAATCATTTAAATCTTTCTCCATGACCAATGAATCGGAGATAAAAATCTTCTATTGGTAAGATTCACTGACACTATATGTCAAGAAAATATCATGCCAATCCATTAATGTTGCTCGAATATAATACGCTCATCCTTCAAATAGAAGTTTGATTGTTCTTTTCGTCAAAGATCATGCTTTAGTAAGGAGAGTAAGGAGAGTAAATCTCTCCGACATTCACCCCCACCAAACCTGTGCTTCCTCCGAATGCACCAAACCTACAGATTATAGAAGGCAATATCAAATTCTTTTGAAAATTATTCATGACTCAAATGCAAATAGTCTATAAAAAATGCTTCTATCATTAGTACATCTTCTAATAGCAAAGAAAACTTATAAAATTATGTAAGCTTGAATTTTAACCTTTTCATTCAATGCATGAGTTGAAAAACAGTTTTTAGAAAGAAACTATAGAAGTCATTCAAATAGTGTTCGCACTAACTCTTCTATTAACTTTGTTCATAAGTAAAGCCTATGTTATATAAGCCTTCTATCCTCATCTCCTAGCCACTTTCCATTAAGATACAAAAAACTAATTTCCCTCTAGCATACATCCGCCTTATATAGCCCGCTTTTCAATTCAGAAGTGATTTCAATACCACAACTGATTCATTGAAATCATTTAATTTTTCTTTCATCTCTTTTTTCATCATAATTTTTCTTTTTGTCATTTTTCCTCTTTTCATATGCAGCAACCATTAATGTAGTACTTTCAATTTTTCTTCGTAACTTTTTTGATGAAGGGGAAAGGCTTAACCCCTAATCAGAGCAAAGGATCTAGAGGTAAGCTAAAGCAGGAACTAAGATCTCTTTAGTAAAATAGGTCAGATTTAAGGAAGCTTACTTATATAAAACAATCCTACTTCTACTAGGAGTTGCAAGTTAAGGGTTCTTTCAACTATTCATATGACAGCCATAGGTCTCTAATCCCTATCTTCTTTTCAAGCACTTTCCTACTTCAGTGGAAATTCTACTTTTCATAATTTTAAGAAGTTTCTTAACCTATCTGAA
This sequence comes from Ceratopteris richardii, assembly GCA_020310875.1. Lineage (NCBI taxonomy): Eukaryota > Viridiplantae > Streptophyta > Polypodiopsida > Polypodiales > Pteridaceae > Ceratopteris > Ceratopteris richardii. The sequence goes on from MU261513.1 coordinate 57,147, forward strand.
GAATGTACATATCTAATTATGATAATGCATGAACTTTCATAATAAAGTAAAACATAAATCAGGTTTAGAACTTTTTCACCTGATCTATATTGACACTATCTTCAGCTTTCTTTAAGTTCATCAGAACTTTCGGCATAAAATCTTCAATTGCTTTGATCAATTCATCTTCAGGACCTGTAAGCAATCATAAAGTAGAAGCTACAAAACAAGTAATCTTCATTATCATTTATCTTGCAAATAGAAATTCATATATCAGATTTATCTTCATCATGTCACAAATTTCATCATAAGAAATTCATAGTAGTTATAATTGTCATAAATAATGCATTCTTAATTTTAACAATAGGTTTTTCAACCTATAAAACAAATTCATAAATTTCACATTAGGTTTTTCAACCTATGTAACAAAGTTCATAAATTTCAGAAATAATCATAATGTCCATAGTATAATATAATCATCATATTTGTTGTAAACAAAATCATTTTATTCAAAATATTCATCATTTCATTATAGTACTCTTCTTCATAATTGCTCATCATACTAGATTTCTTCCTAATTGTGAAAGAATGAAAAATCATAAGTTCATCATAAGTTTAGTAACATCATTTTGATAAGCTCGTAATTATCTTTTGTTTAGGGAGAGATAAAACTCCCGAGCTCGTATCTTTTGTATTCTTTTGGTTAAGCAAATCATAATGTAAACTTTATCATAAGCTTTAAACTAGCTTTTCCAAGCATAAATCTTCATTAAACAAAACAATTTGGGTATATGTTTCTCAACTTTAGGAAAAGAGCATTTATGCAGCAAGCAATAAAGTTTTCTTCAATAAACAATTTCATTATAATAAAACTATTCTCTAAAATTCTTCTCCTTTTTCTTAACTTTAGATGAGTTTTTGATATTATTTTCAATCTTCCATAAGGCTTCTTGTACCCATTTTTCCATATTCTTGTCATGTTCTAATTGAATTTGAAGATTTTCATCTTCAGATATTTGTACTATTCTTTCATCATTTTTATTTTGATCACATTTATTGTAGTTTTCTATGACTTTATGTTTTGTTTTAACCGCATGTATGTCTTTATTTCCATCAATTGATTGTTCATTTTCATCATCTTTTATCATTACATCTTCTTCTTTCTTAAACTTTTTCAATGTATCTTGATCCTTAAATGTAGTTTGAATATCAATGTTACTCATAGATTTAGGTTTAAGAAGGTTTTGATCATTTTCCAAGCATTCACTTTTAGTCACAATCTTGGTGTTCATAGAATGTAATTGACATACATTACTTTTCTCATTATGACTCTTAGGTTTCCATTGTTTTTGAAATTTGGTTTTAGGACTCAATTTTGTTTGATCAAAATAGTCTATCATCCCCCCTCTACCTAAGTTTAATCTCAAAGGTAATTGTGTTTGATAATCACATATTTTCTGTTCACTTTCTAGTACCAATTGCTGGCTACATGCTTTCTCATAGGCCATACAATTTCCATAAGTATGACCTAGTTGGTCACACCAGAAGCATCTTACAGTTCTCTTTGGTCTAGGAACGACTCTTCTATGATCAGGTAAAGGTTTTTGCTCAATAGAATATATAGATCTACTTTGAACTTGTACATGATATTTATCTTTGCATTCACATGTAGCACTTTCTTGTATTTGATTGTTTAACCTTTCAATGTTCTCTTTTAAACTTGCAATGTCATGACCAATACTTTTGAATGATTAAATTTCTTTTACATGATTTGCTAATGTTTCCATGTTTTCATTTAAATTTAAGAGTTCATAATGAGGAATTCCTTATAAATTCCTAAACTCATGATGAAATTGAGTATCCATTGACTTAAGTGTTGCATTAAAATCAGATAATACTGTAGTTATGATTGAAAGAAACGAGTTTAAGGACTCAAACTTGGAATTCAGCTTTAAATCTATAGAGGAAACTAATCATGATTCCATATCATGCAAAAGGTTCTCTACATTAGATTTCATTTTCGTTTAACTATGTGCAAACAAGGAAAATTCAAATATAAATACCTCGAATTTGGTTTCGGTCGGATGTACCTGAGTCGCAATGCCGATTTTGTTCACGTCGGGTTCACCAATTTGTTGGCGCGAATGGGACAGCTGGTGGATCAAGCCAACCGCTGGAAATCACGGCGCACGCCAGGTGCTTGAAGCAAGCTCAGGTTCACATCAAATTCTCACAGAAGCTTTTAAAGCAAGTCAAGTAATCGCTCAAACATGTACGAAGGACATTAGTAGTATGTTCATTTCAGATGATAAAATGAATCGATCAACTCATATGTGAGTAGCATGCAAATCAACTTTAAAATGAAAGTTTCCAATAAACATTTGACAATGAGTAAAATACCTTTTTCAAGCATGAAACTTTGTATCTTTACCTAGATTGGATGTAAAATTGCATTAAGTCTTATCTTGATATTCAACAAGCAAAGAAACCTTGGCTATTTGAATGCACTTTTTTGTACAACATAGCAAACTCTATAACACAGGTCATAAATTGAAACACTTTAAATCTTCCATTCGAATTTCTATTTCCGCTAGTGACAATTGAAAACATCCATTAACTTTAAAGCGCAATTGTTTAATCAATTAGATTTGCTTTTTTTTTTGCTTTGTTTGATGTCGAGAGGTTGTTCATAATTGCAAATTTTAAAGTATGTGTTCATTGAAATTTAAAGGTATTTGTGCTAGATCTTGGTTTCCTATCGATTTCTAATCCAGTAATTGAACCCTATTAAATCAAGTTTGTTTTCACTTGGACAACAGATTTGATGTGTTTATATCTGAAGCAAAACGCGATCATAAAAACTTCTGAATTTTTGGTCATTTCCTGCCCATTATGATCAAGAGATTTTCCAGAAAAGGTTGTCTCAGAGTTCACATATTTCCGATGCGCAACAGTAAACAAGCATTCCTTAACGTAGTAAGCACAAATTATAACTTGTGATTTTATTGATATTAAGTGAAACATAAAGTCAGCAATGAGTCAAGTAATAAAATAAGAATCGCTTTCAAAAAATAAATAAATGCATAGTCATATGAAAAGGCGGAAGAAGTTAAAATAGTATTCTCAAAAAGAATTAATTTAAAAAAAAAAACCAACAACATATATGTTTATTGATTGTCGGAAGCGACGCTGAAAGGTGCGGTATGTGCTAAAATTTGAGACAACATAACTTTTAATGGAGGATAAAGTCATCAGAGTTAGATAAGCAATTTGCCATCAAAAATGACGATATACATGAGGATTTCATATCAGAAAGGTTCATAGTATTAGATCATAAGTCAGATGAGTAAAGTGAAAAAGAGACAGATGTACCGACAAGAAAATAATATCATAAATTACATCTCATTCGTAGTTTAAGCAAAACTTCCATATGTATATTCTCAATTATCAATTGAAGCCAGTAGCGTAAATGATAGAATTTTAATGCAAAACTTTGTCATTAAAAAAGCGTGCTGATCAGAAAAAAAAACGATGTAGATGGCATGACAGTGAACGCAAATGGAAGAGTGCACCGATCAGGTTCATTCAGAGACATCATGTAATAATAAGGATGTTTTCCATATATAATTATGTTCCATAAGTCATAAACAACATCAGCGCAAGAGTATTGAACTTATTCGTACAAATCACTGACCTTCAAGTTCAAGAAGAAAACTCAGAATTTGATCGTCAGAAGTCTTGTCACGCTAACTGTCATCTTTGTCTTCCATTTAAATTACTTCCAAAGTAGTACACTATAGCATGATACAAATAATCAATCAGCCGCTCTGCATGGATTTGCTTCGAACAGCTGTGTGATATCAAGTCATTAAGTTTTCTGCAGAATTTTTATCAAAAGAAGAGACGTGAGGTCAGTCTCCTTCGTCGTCCTCCTGCAGTTCCTCTCTATCTGCTCCTTGCGTGCAACTCTTCCCTTTCTCTTTGACATCTGAATTGCCTTTGTGTGATCCATGATCAATAAGAATTCCCAGCAGTAGTCTTCACCCTCGTTTTTTTTTAGCAGATGCGCTGTCCCTGCCTCCCGAGATCTGAGTTCCTCAAGTGTCTCTGTAATCTCCCCCCTTCCACGTACACTGGTGGTCTCCCTTTGAGTAGCTTTCTTGTCATCCGTGTGCTCTGCCCTGCAGACCGTGCCAACAATCCTTCTTTTCTCCTTTTCTTCCATGTCTGTCGCTTCCAAACAGTGCTTTTTTTTTTGTGCATCCCACGTCTCAGAGCGAAACGTCCTCCTTTGATAATGGTGTAAATCTATATTTAGAGTTAACTTTTCGGACAGCTTTATCATCAATTTGGTTGATCGAGAAAACTACTTCTGATGCTAGTTTTGTATGCCATACCTTTTGTTTTGAGCTTCTATTTATATACTTCAATTGAATACGGTAAATATGAATTTTGTTTTCTTTACAAACTGTGTTTTCACACTACAAAGTTCACATGGACAATCATTTAAATCTTTCTCCATGACCAATGAATCGGAGGTAAAAATCTTCTATTGGTAAGATTCAGTGACACTATATGTCAAGAAAATATCATGCCAATCCATTAATGTTGCTCGAATATAATACGCTCATCCTTCAAATAGAAGTTTGATTGTTCTTTTTGTCAAAGATCATGCTTTAGTAAGGAGAGTAAGGAGAGTAAATCTCTCCGACAACGTTGTAAGACTATTTGTAAAAGAAATTTATTCAGTGCATGTAATAGCTAAAAGCATAATTTCTAATAGAGACTCTAGGTACATATCAAACTTCTAGGAATGAGCAGTTGAATCAATTGGCACTCAACTATATAACTTTCGATCGAGAGGCTAACGGGAAAATGGAGAGTGCTAATAAAGGACAAAGATATGTTGCATATGTACGGCAATGGAAAGCTAGATAATGAGAGTGAATATTTTCCCTTAGTTCAGTTAGCATATAATAGTGAATATCATGAATCTATAAAAATGACTCTATTTGAGGCAATGTACGATTATAATTGTTTCATTCCATCTTCTATTTTTTATTTCTCTGATAAAATAGAAGTACCTAAAGAGGTTCTTTAGGAGATGGATGAAGAACTTGGAAGAATTAAGTAGCAAGTGAAAAAAACACAAAAAAGAAAAAAATATGTTCTTCGATTTAAAGAGAAAACCACTTGAATTTCACACAAATGATATAGCATTTCTTAAGTTCAGTCCTCAACAATCTAACTTGTTATTAGAGAAGGATCATAGATTTTCTCCATGATATGCTAGTCCTTTTAAAGTCTTGAAAATGATTGGAACTCTTGCTTATATTTGTTGGAATTTCCATAAGATTTAACTGTGCATCCTGTATTAAACCTTATCTTACTTAAAAGATATGTACCTAATCCATTTCCTGTTTTGTAGGATACCTACAAGTTTAAAGATGATGACTCTTTTGAGCTTCATCCTAAAATAATATAAGATAGGAGGGGAGATTACTTTGAAATCTATCTTCAAGAGTTATTTTGGTAAAATCCCATACATATCAAGTTGAGGATTTGACACATTATCCTTTTTCCAAACTTTGAGGACATAGTTTCTCAAGGGGGAGATTTGTAATAAGCCTTTAGGGAGTGAAGTGATTCATTTTGAACTTTTTATTATATATTATGGATAATTTTTAGAATGAATGCTCATTCTATGCATATACACAAAACCAAGGAATGATAATTTTTATATTCTCCATCTAAAAGTTATTTTTATCATTTTTTCTAGATGAAAATTGAACGTAAAGTTGAAGGAATCGAGAATATTGTTGTATGAGAGAAAGGTAGAGCATGCATAGGAGAATAAAAGTGTTTCTCTAAACATTTTGTGTCTTATGCTTGAGGTACCTCATTTCCAACTCTATAGTTAGTTCATTGTAAAATAATGGACTAAGTGTATTCTTTATCTACAATTTCCAAACGTGAAGGATTATAAAGTAATAATGAAGGCCAATTCGGACCTAGGGCATCTCCTTCATTATTGTGGATATTGAAGAGCTCAACATTGTTGCCTCTCATAAGCATTTTAGAACTCCGCACCTATTTTTATTTATAAGCCACATAAAAGTATCGATTTTTCCCACATTTAAAAAAAAGGAGTGGGCTTCTCTATTATTATTTCTACTCATTATTTTGATGCATATGTCTCCTCCAACATTGTGGATGTCAACCGATATGTCTTTTTAGTGCTTTTTCTTTTATTTTTGATAGGTTCTCCTAAAAAAAAAGCAGTTGATCACTAAAATGCATGATTTCTTCAGAGTTTGGCATTTAACACTTGAAGAATCAAATTCTGCTAAATTTTGGTAGATCATGCATTTCCTTGAGGAGAGAGGATCTAGTATATTTTAGACGGATTTTTGTCTCATGAAAGAGAAGACACAAAAATAGAAAATTACTATGTGATTGGATTAAGAGTGAGATTGAGTGAGATTATGAGTGAGAGTGAGATTGAGAGTGTGAATGTGAATGAGATTCAGATAGATCGGGGTGCTCACGAGGTAAAGGGTTCATGACAAAGCTATTTTGAAAAGCTATTGTATGTGACCTTTTGTCTCTCTGCGTCACATGTTGCCTACTTTTCTAGATCAAATTTTCTCTTATCTTCTGCAAGTTTTTCTATCTTCTACTATTCTTGAGTGATTAGAGACATATGATTGAATAATCTTGTAATTTTGGGAGCACTACAAGTGCTATCAAAGCACAACAAATCCTTGAAACTATGAAAGGTTGGAGAAGAAAATCATAAGTAGAGGGAGCTTGTTTAGAAGCTATTTGGATAATTATTCAAAGAATGAGGCTGAAAGCAACTAGAAGGCACAAAAAATATGTCCATGGAGCTGAAAAATGAAGTGGTTGAAGGTGAAAATCTAGGATGCCTATATCACCATACAAATGCAATCATGAAGATATCGTGATGGGTGAGTTTATCCTTAACCAATTTTTCAACAAGGAAAAAATGAATAATTTTTATAATGACAAGAAGACCGGTGATCTCGAAGCATGGACTCAAGAGGTAGAGGATTGTTTTGACCTCTGATAATTTCATGAGGATTCCATGGCGAACATTAGAATCCTACACTTTAATGGCATCACAAAGCTACAATGGAAGGCCTATATATAGACTCCGATGAATACTAGTTCAGTTCTCTGGAAGGAATTTTAGGTGCAAGAAAAAATTGTTACTATACAAATGGAGTTCTATAATTTTTTACAACATGAGGATCACAACATAGCTTATATAGCGATGAGTACAGAGAGAAGTTTCGACTTCTTCAAAAATATAAAATGCAGGATAGAGGGGATGGTCTAAAGAGCAAGTTTATCAAAGTTGATAACTATGATTAAGGTAAAATGATCACAAAGAAGATGATGGAGATAAATGTCCTCGTTCTACTTTACATTGCATGGTGACTAGTTCTTTCCCAAGGGCTTCTATAATTTCATTTTTTGGGTATGGTTTCTATGCATAAAATTAGGTATGTGGTCGATTTGGGTAGCATCGAGTGTTTTTTGTTTTTGAGATTCGTACAGACTTTAGTCATACCCTAAATACCAATATCAAGACCTATGGAGATGGCCAATGGCCGATTGCACTATAAAAAAGGATACATTGAAAATATTGTATTTACATTTTTTGACATGTGTCTTTCTATTCATTTTCATGTGATTGAACTGTAATAGTATGATGCAATTATGTGCATGGGCTAGTTAGTTTGGAGCTCTACAACAATTTATTGTGAACAAAGAACAATCACTTTAAAGTTGGACAATGAGTCTATCCACATCCAAGTTGATATACATAATCCTAAGCCCATTCTCATCTCTACCATCCATATAAGTAGAGGTTTATATCATGGTTGCAAAGCATTTATAGTATATGTAAATAATTTGCATGGGGAACATAATGAGGAAAATCTTCCAAATTATGTAGAAGTTCCTCTAAAAGAATATGTAAAAGTATTTTTACAAGGCCCATCTAGTATACCTCCACCTAGGCAATTTGAGATTGCCATTAACCTATATTGGTAGAGTCAACCATATTCTAGAGGACCATATAGATTTAACATATATCAATAGATTTAACATATAGATTTAATCATATAGGCTAAATAAAGAACAATTCAAAATAAGTATCCACTCCAACATGAAGATGAGTTGTCAAGTCAATTGAGTGGATTGATAGTATCCACAAAAATTTAGAGGTTCAAGATATCACCAAATTAGGATCAAAGAAGATGACATACCCAAAGTAGCATTTGCAACCTGTTATGGCCACTATGACTTTAACGTTTTACCTTTTGGATGAATAAAAGCTCTCGCTATATTGATATGCTTCATTAGCAGTATTTTTTTTAATTTTCTGGGTAAATTCAACTTAACATTTATCGATCACATATTTGTATACTCTAAAGATGATAGTGAGAATGATCTACATCCTAAATGAACTTTCCAAAAACTTATAGTAGAAACTCTATGGAAACAAGATCAAGTGTATTTTTCCAAGGAAAAACATGTTAATCTAGGAAAATTCATATCTAAAGAGGAAATTCATATGGACAAGGAAAAGCAAAAAAAGCAAATTACTTAGCTAGTTTTGAAAACTATAAGAGATGTTAGAAGTTTTTTTCAGGATTGGTGCAATGTGACAGAGCACATGTTAATAATTTCTCTAAGATATCTAATTCACTCACATACTTCTTTCCTCATACAAAGTGCCACTAGCTCGTCAAAATTAGGCATTGTGCCTCTTACCGAAACGGATGTGTCTAAGCTCTTATATTGTGGTCCTAAACCATTCAACATAATTGATACAATATTGTAATCTCCCGCCTCCCAAATTATGGAAGCTAACTCATCACTAATCTTTTTAATTTCAACCACATAATTAGTGATGGATCTATTGCCATGTCGTATACTATGCAATTTTTGCTTCAAGTGAATTTTCCTAGCCTCTCTCAATGTGCCATAGATTTAATAAATAATATCCCAAGCTTCTTTTGGCATACTAGATTTCATTATATGTGGGATAAGGCTCTCAAAAATGCATATCAAAACGAAATGGAGAACCATTCTAGGCTTCTCTATCCACATTTTCTATTCCTTTTGTTGATCTACATTGGGGTTATCAGACGCTTCAAGAAAATCATCTTCTCCAATGAGTAGACCCCAAAGTCCTTTTCCCATTAGAAAATTCCCCACCCTATAAGAGCATATGTGATAAATTTTTCTATTAACCTTATTTCCATTATTTATGCAAGATTATCACCCATTCTTGTACTTAAGCACTTGTCTATTCTATGAAGATCTTATGGCGAGACCTAGGAAACATTGAACAATATTCTAACTATATTTCTTGATATATGCACCATTAATCTGAATGTTTGCAAGTAATCTCAACGTTTTCCTCTTATTCTATGCACTTTTTGCAACCCTTTGCACTAGGATGCTTACTTATGAAATCTTTGAAAAACATTTCGGCAGAGTCTCCTTTGTCCAATGTGTATATGAGCCAAAGAAAACATATGATTCTACTCAAAAGCCCAAACACTAGGAGAAAGCATAAAAAAAAAAGCAAGTAATCTATGCAAAATCTTTCTAACTCGAGGCGAAAATTTCATACATTAATCCTATGATCGGTAGATGAGGTCTTTGAAGGGTCTTCAATTTGGAGTTCCACCTATGTCATGAAGGTATCTCGAAGAGACAAGTATATCCCCGTTAAAAACCTCACCACATCTCTTAGATTTTGTTAAATTATAGTTTCTCTGTACAGCAAATAAAACCTCACAAGGTGTATGAGTTGTCTACATTAGCAAGCCCGAATCCATACATAGGTCTCACAGCGAGTGAGTAGTGTCCATTCAAGGACTTGCACGTGTATACATGACATCACCTTCGACATGCAATAAAAAGGAAACAACCAAAATCAAGTATCCAAAGGTCAAATCTTAATGGTCAAGACATTCAATGTCCATGCTCGCAAGACATTTATCCCAACACTATAACTTTGTGCATCTTTCATGTAAATCTACTAGAGTATGAAACTCGAGGGAGGAGGTGCAAAGTTTATGTGGCTGATAAATTTACCATCCATGATCAATGTTTTACTATTTAAGCCATCTGTAATTATTCGTATCATCGCACACAATCACATGGGTTCTCTTTTATTTGAGCGGAAGCATCTTCAGTCATGCCTTGTGATTCAGATTTATTGATTGCCCTGATACCACTTTCTAGCTTCATTAGCTATGGCAAAACAATCCATCGCATCGTTTGTAGGAAGGGAGAGAGAGAGAGAGAGAGAGAGAGAGAGAGAGAGAGAATAGATCTTGATAAGATGCCCGTTTCACCGTAGTGAATAGTCAGACATAAATTTCATTGACAAAATACTTTACATGTATGTATTTTCACCATGTCATCAATACTCACAGTGAAAGGGCATAGGGAGGCTCGAAAAAGGATTCATGATGCTTCTTTGCATCTATTCCAAGGCCACCTAGGTCACACACTCGAGACAAGAGGAATAGTTTAATCAATAACAAGATGTACGCCTTCCAATGTGCAGGTTATACATAGTTTTGACCATTGGCAAGGTTTTTTTTTTATGCTCTCAAGGTAAAGAATGTTGCATTATAGGAGTCGTGGGAAAAAAACGTTCCCTGGGATCTTGGTCATTAGGGCACCATATTATTCACTCAGAAACGCTACCACCATCTGCCCAGTTAAAACGAACTCTTAATCATCTACGACATGGTCTGGTAATAGTGATGGGCTGCTATAAGGGCTTCTATGCCTTAGAAAATAGCAACATTGGGTACTTCTTTCGGTAGTCATCCTTGAAGAAAGCAATGTATGGTTGTTTACCATTGTGGGCAGACAAAACAAGAGACTCCAGGATCTATTGTGCATGTAATTGCACGATTGTTTCATTCTTGCAGGGATGACCTTAATCCAGTTTTTTGCATCATTCGCAACATACATATGGTTGCCACAACTGGAATGAGAGTGTATCCTCTAAGGTTGAAAGCCATGTGCTCATGGCTTAACAATCTACGAAACAAAAACTCCAAGAACTCTTGTGCATGCAACTACATGATTGTACCATACTTGCAAGAATGAACTTAATCCACTTTTCTATATCATTTGCACCATATCTATGGTGCCACAAATGGAATGATGGTCTATCCTCTGAGTTTCAAAGCCGTGCGTGCACAATAAACATGTGCAAAACAAAAGCATTCTTCATCAAGGGAATTGCACACAGAAAGGCATTGTCTTTCATAAAGGTTTGTTGAAATAAGAAACTGAAGGTGCATATTGGCAATGCTGATACTAAGGCGAGTTGAGGAGTACTAGTTTTGCAACATTCATAGGAGGCAACAATGTTGATATATTTAGGTAGTGATGTGTGTGAACACTCTAGGACCACTGGGGCACTTTTTTCCCTCTTTAGGAGGTTTTTTTCCCTCGGCTTGTATATACACCTATTGCCCTAATGGGCTACTTATCTTTGTACATTCTCTAGTAATACATTCAGTATTGTGTGTTTGTGCTCCAAGCTTCTTCTTCTTCCTTGTGTTGTTTGCATGCTTCCACAGACATCTATCTCCAACAATTGGTATCAGAGCAGGTCGTCGCTTCTTCTAGGGCATCGTCGACACTCCTCCGTTTGCAATCTCAGATTCGCACGAAATTTGGTGAGCATACTTAGGGTGTTTTCGAGATCAAAACTGCTTTGCTTTGTCGTGTCGAAATCGCGATCTAGGCTCGTTTCGGCCTTCGAATGCACTATCACAGCGCTTGTGCAGGCTATTTTGTCCTTTTGTGCCAAAGGTATATACCAGTTTCTGTTCGCCAGTTTAACCGTCTCGAAGTCTGCTACAGGTCTAGTAGAACTCGTCTGGGCAGTTCCGTTCAACTTTTTGAGATACAATAATTTTTTTGCATCAAGGTATTTTAGTCACCGGCCATGGCTGAAAGCAGTGATATATTCCGTATGTTGGCTGTTGAGGATAAGTTGGATGGTACCAACTACCCATTATGGGCTTATATGATGCGACATGTACTGGTTGCAAAAGGATTGTGGAACATTGTGCAGGGTGTTGAAAGACGTCCTGTTATGCCTGTAACGACAGGTACTGCAAATACAAGTGTTGGAGCTGATGAAGATGGTGTCGAAGATGATATTCCGCAGATTCCTGTTCGTGCTGCTGTTTCTGTTGCACCTACTACAGAGCAGATTCGTTGGGATGGCAGAGATGCCCAAGCACATGCATTGATAGCTTTGTCTCTAAAACGTGCCATTATTCCTCACATTCGCTCTTGCAGAACAGCAAAGGATGCTTGGGATACACTTACCACTTTGTACCAGGCTAGGAATGAGGCTCGTGTTGCTTACCTCCGAAAATAGTTGGAAAGTGAGCACATGAATGAAGGTGATTCTATGGACAGTTTTCTTACAAAGATCAAAGACCTGAAGGAACAATTGATTTCTGCTGATGAGGTTATACCAGATAGCTCACTTGTGCAGACCGTTCTGAATGGTCTTTCTGATTCATATCAGAGTTTTGCCTCTACTCTTTGGTTGATGATGAAAGGCAATCCGAATGCCTTGTCATTTGAGGAATTAGTCTTTATTCTGTTGCAGGAAGATCAGTCCAGGCAGAAAAGGTCCATTATGCGTGTTGTAGATCAAGCTTTCCTCGCTAGTCAGAAGGGCAAAGGAAAATGGAGCTCTTCTACTAGTAAGCAGAAATCTGCAAATGCTGCATAATCGAAGAACCAGGATAAAGACGAGAAGAAATCAGAAAAGCAGAAATTATTCTGCAAGTACTGTATAGGAAATGATCATATTATAAAGAACTGTCCAAAACTGGCTGCTAAAGAGACAAAGAAGAAAGAGGCTGGAATGGTTGTTGTAGAGGCCTCTACACCAAAAACAGAGTCTGCAAATCTTGTGCAAGAAGAAGAATGGGCGTTTACTACTGTCTGTAGTTTTGACCCATCTTCTCATGATTAGTGCATGTTTGCAGTAGACTCAGATGTTTGGTACTTTGACAGTGGGGCCAATAACTCCTCTTATCCTGTTATGGGAGTTGGTAAGATCATTTTGACTACTGTTGATGGTAGTTCTTTCACTTTGTCAGATGCTTTATTTATGCCAGGGATCAAAAAGAACCTGTTATCAGTTTCTGCATTAGCCAAGATTGGCTTGGTTGTGAAATTCGTTGATGACAGGTGTACAGTCCATGATCTCTCAAATGGCGATGTCATTATTGCTTCTAGCATTTTATGTCGTGGGTTGTATAAGCTCATAGACTATGAAAGATCTGTGAATGATTCGGCATGTGCAGTTCATGATTCTCAGGCTATGTCAGATGCAAAGCTTTGGCATGCATGCTTTGGTTATCTGAATTATTCTAGTGTGCTACGCCTGCAAAAATCTGAAATGGTTTCCTCTTTGCCCAAACTTGAGGCTCTTGGAAAACATGTTTGTGAAGGCTGTATTTTGGGAAAAATGCAGCATTCTTTCTTTCCAAAAGATGGTTCAGTTCGGGCTACGCAGAAATTGCAGCTTGTACATAGTGATGTCTGTGGTCCTATGCAGACACCCTCTTTTGGAAATCACCTTTACTTCGTGACTTTCATTGATGATTTTTCCACGCATGCATGGGTATATCCACTCAAAGCAAAGTTCGAAGTGATCATGTGCTTCAAACACTTTTTGGTTTTGGCTGAAAATCTGTCAGCATGTAAAATGGGCACCCTCCGTTCTGATCGAGGGGGGGAATATATGTCTTCAGATTTTAATGCATTTTTGGTTGAACGTGGGATAAAACACCAATGTATAGTGCCGTATACACCTCAACAGAATGGAGTTGCTGAACGAAAGAACAGGTCACTCATGGAGATGGCGAGGTGCATGGTCAAAAGTGAGGCTTCACCACATAGTTTCTGGCTTGAGGCTGTCATGTGTGCAGCATATGTACTGAATAGGTATCCCACTAAAGCGTTGCAGTCTATCACTCCATATGAGGCTTGGCATGACCGCAAGCCATCTGTTGCTCATCTGCGTGTTTTTGGTTGTTTGGCATATGCATTAGTGCCTGAACAACATCGCAGAAAATTCGATGATAAGGCAGTAAAATGTATATATGTTGGGTACAGTTCTGAAAGTAAAGCCTATCGTCTATATCATCCACAGACTAAACGCATTCTGGTTCCGTGATGTTGTCTTTGTGGAAGATGCTATTCAGCCATTGCTTTCATGTACTAAGGAGACATCTGTTAGCTCCAAAGACATGTATGATACTTTGATGCCTCTTTTTACAGGTGGTCAGGCTAGTGCTGGTCCTAATGAGGCAACTTCTCAGCCTTTGCAGGTTTCATATGATGATGCAGATCATTCCATTTCTGATGCAGATTTACATGATGCACTTGTTGATGAGAGAGCTGATATTGAGCAGGCAAAAACTATGCCAAAATGGTTGGTGTGGACTTTGCGTGACAGCAAATTAGATGCACCTTTGTCATATCGTACTCGTTCAGGCTCTCATAGTGCCTCCTTTGCATCAGATTGCTATGCTATGGCTGCATCTAGTCTCTGTGATGAGAATGAGCCTGTTTCTTTTGATGAAGCACAAAATTCAGAAAATTGGATGGCTGCTATGCAATCTGAATATGATGCTATAATGAAGAATGGTACATGGTCTTTATGTGACTTGCCTCCTGGCAAGAAGGCCATTGGCACTAAGTGGGTATACAAGCTGAAGCGTAAACCTGATGGTACAGTTGAGAGGTATAAGGCTAGGCTTGTTGTAAAGGGTTATGCACAAGAAAGAGGCATTGATTTTGATGAGACCTTTGCACCTACATGCCGTATGACTACTGTTCGGAGCATTTGTGCACTTGCAGCCCATCATGGTTGGAATGTACATCAGTTGGACATTAAAACAACATTTTTGAATGGTGACTTGCATGAAGAAGTGTATGTTTTTCAGCCCCGTGGCTTTGTGTAGAAAGGGCATGAAAACCAGGTTTGCATGTTAAAGAAGGCATTATATGGTTTAAAGCAAGCACCACGTGCTTGGTATGAGAAGATACATGTCTATCTGATTGCACATGGTTTTGAGAAGAGTCCAACTGAAAGCACCTTATATGTTAAACGTGCTAATGATGTGCTTCTGATCATTGTTGTCTATGTTGATGACATGCTGCTCACTGGCCCTATTGAGACACATATTGCTGATTTTAAGGCTGATTTGCATGCCTCATTTGAGATGTATGATTTGGGGCATTTGCATCACTATTTGGGCATTCAGTTTATGCACGTTGATGGTGGACTGGCTTTGTGTCAAACGAAATATATTGACACATTATTGCAGCATTTTGGCCTTGAAGACTGTAAGCCTATTGCCACTCCTATGGAGACAGGTTTACAATTGAGTCTTCATGATGCTAGAGATGCATTTGATGTTGTTCTCTATCAGCAGGTTGTTGGATGCTTGATTTACTTATGCATTACTCAGCCAGATATTCAGTTTGCTGTCTCACAAATGAGCAGGTTTATGCATTGCCTAGGAGTCACGCATTGGAAAGCGGTTAAGCGCACCTTTGGCTACTTGAGTAGTACTCGGCTACTTGGGTGGTTTTATCCCAAGGGGGATCACTACCGCCAGATTTGCATGCTTTTTTTGACTCAGATCGGGCTGGTTGCTATGACACTTGTGTTTCCACGAGTGGTTTTTGCTTCATGCTTGGTAGCTCATGTATATCTTGGTTGAGCAAGAAGCAGCCTACTGTGGCTACTTCCAGTTGTGAGGCTGAGTATAGGGCAGCTTTCACAGTGACTGTTGAGTGTGTGTGGCTCAGACGCCTTATGGCTGATTTGGGTGTTGGCGAGTCTTCTTCCACCACCATCTTCACTGACAGTCAGAGCGCATTGGCAGTTGCGAGGAACCCTGTGTTCCATGCTCGCACTAAGAACATTGAGGTGCATTATCACTATGTCAGGGAGAGGTTCTCTGCTGGGGAGATCAGCTTGGCATATGTGCCCACGCAGGAGAACATTGCAGACCTTTTCACGAAGGCTCTGCCTAGGGAGAAGTTTGAAGCTTTCCGCAAAGCTTTGGGCTTACTTCCTTTTGTGGAGTGATTTCCACATAGCTTGGCACTTCCTTATACATGAGTGCCAGCTCCTTGTTCACCGCATCACTCCCAGGGGGGATTTGTTGATATATTTAGGTAGTGATGTGTGTGAACACTCTAGGACCGCCGGGGCACTTTTTTCCCTCTTTAGGAGGTTTTTTTCCCTTGGCTTGTATATACGCCTATTGCCCTAATGGGCTACTTATCTTTGTACATTCTCTAGTAATACATTCAGTATTGTGTGTTTGTGCTCCAAGCTTCTTCTTCTTCCTTGTGTTGCTCGCGTGCTTCCGCAGACGTCTATCTCCAACAAACAAAACCTAGTGCTTGAGCCATTACAGATCGCATTTGTTGTGCAAAGAGGTTGATGAGAGCCACCCGAGGCCAGCATCTGTAGAGAGGAACCATATCTTTACATAGAAAGGGCGTACACAACACATTGACCTTCAGAGAATGGCCTTTGAAGTAGCCAAATCAAGCCCATTTGGATGAAGCCAGTGTGTGAGTAAGATGCTCATACCTCCTTTGAATATAGCAATCATATTATAAGGATGCAACCCAAACCCAAGATTGACCGGTCTTCTTGATACCATGAAGAAGTGGTAGATTGAAAATATTTAGCTTTATTCATTCCTATTCATATCATTGATTGATCACATACCGCGGACACTTTAGACAAAAACTTCAACATACATATGTACGTACGCAAGCACGTACGTACATACATATATAAAATCATACATACATAAAGAGTCTTGCATGAAAGGTTTCCCTCTCTAGGAAAGTCATGAATGTGATATAAACAACCTCGATAGACTAAAGACTAGCAAGGACATTCCTTTGAAAAACTTGAAAGACTAACAACTACATTTCTTTGAAAAATGTGAAGGACTAACAAGCACATTCCTTTGTAAAATGTATAGGCATCGAGTATGAAACATTACGGAGGCTTGGTGAGAACGACAATTAGCTTTTTAGAATATTCTATTCAATTTGTTATCGCCCACTTTCTTTGTACTATGGTAATGAAGTTTGATTGTAGGTACTTCCTTGAAAATGCCTTTCTATCACCTTTTTCTTTCCTTTATTATAGATATAGATCTTATGTATAATGGTAGGACTCTTCCACTTTTAACGATCCACTTTAGTTTGAATTTGTTGTTTTCTAAGGTGGACTCTCTATGATGCTTTTTCTTCTTTGCAGTCGGGAGGGGGGGGGGGGGGGGGTGGTCAGATTTAGGACCTTAGTAAGAGTCAGCCGAATTTGAGGGCTCTTGGGGCACGAGAGGAAGAATTGACCCAGATCTTCTCTCGTATTGGGCATTTTTTACACCATGGAGACGCACCCTAGATTTTGTTGGCTCTGGCATTGGTCCTCGTACTTCTATGGAGAATTTCCCACATGAGAACTTCTTTTTTGTTCTCAGTGAGAGGATGCAATAGATCTGCAAACTTGAATTCCCATCATATCTACAAGCAATTAACACACCACCTTTTATTAAGCAGGTTATGGAAATTGAAGTTCTTCTTGATTTTGGGACGATCCAACATATTGTTACTATTAATTCATCGCGGACCTTTAAGGCATGAAAACTCCTAGCCAACCATGGGGTCCATTTGCATGTTCGATGAGGCATTAATACCAATTATAATGAAGTCTCGATCCTCTAATTCAACTATGCGGCTGGAATCAATATATTCAAATCTGATCCAATGTCTTCTATCCTAGTTCCAAGGGTTCTTCTACAAACAAAAGTCTTAGCTCAAGAGCCTTCTTGCTCTTTGAAGGTGGCTCCTCTCCACACAATTAATGCCAACAACTGGGAATCAAATGGATTCATTTTTTCTTATGCTTGCACCCACATCCAATCATTGCGCACAATACTAAAGCTTCGTATTGTTCCATTCCTTCAAAGGTGAACCCATAAGATAGTATAAAGCTAATGGACACACATAATGGCTGGTAGATTTACTTCACATATATGTTTCTTTTTTGCCGCATCATCAATACTGAGGGTGAATAGGCATAGGAAGGTTCGGAGATGGATTCATGATGCTTCTTTGCACTGATTAGAAGGCCATCTCGGTCACACAGTTGAGATGAGAGGAATAGTTTGATGAAAACAAGATGTATTCCATCCAATGTGGAGGCTGTACATAATTTTGACCATTGGGAAGGTCTTTTGACAATGTTTCATTACAAGAATTGTGGATAAGTGCCATGGGAGCTTCTTCAGCTACAACATATATTCCGTTAGATACGCTGCCACCATCTATTGAGTGGAAACAAAGAGTGAATCATCTACGATGTCGTCTAGCGATACTGATGCGCTGCTATGAGGGCTTCTAGGCCTTAGAAACGAAGAACATTGGGTACTCCTTTCGGTATTCAACCTGGAAGAATGCAATGTGTGGCTGGGTTCCATTGTGTGGAGACAAACCAAGAAACTCTAGGAAGTATTGCGCATGTGATTGCAAGATTCTGCCATACTTGCAGGGATGACCTTAATCCACTTTTTTGCACCATTCACAAAATATGCATCGTGCCAAAAATGGAATGACGTTGAAATCCATGCGCTCACGACAATAACAGTCTGTCAAACAAAAACTCCAGGAATTGTTGTGCATTTCATTACATGATTGCACCATACTTGCAAGGATGAGCTTGATCCACATTTGTGAATGATTTGCAACATATATGGAATGATGGTCTATCCTGTGAGTTTAAAATCCATGCACGTGCAATAAACATGTGCAAAATAGAAGCATTCTTCATCAAAGGATTTGCACATAGAGGGGCATTATCTTTCATAGGATGCTGTTGAAGTAAGAAACTGAAGTTTCATATTTGCAATGCTGATAGTAAGGCGAGTTGATGAGAAGTAGGTTCTGCAACAATCATAGGAGGCAACAAAACTTGGTGCTTGCGCCATTGCGGATGGCATTTCTTGCACATAGAGGCTGAGGAGAGCCACCTCAAGCCAGCATTTGTAGAGGGGAACCATATCTTCACACATAAAGGGCATGCACAACATATTGACCTTCAGAGAACGGCCTTTGAAGTAGCAAAATAAGGTCCAAAAAATTGGATGAAGCGAGTGTGTAGTAGGATGCTCATACCTCCTTTGAATAGCAATCATATGAGAAGGATGTAACAAAAACCCAAGATTGACCGGCCTTCTTGATACCATGAAAAAGTGTTAGATGGGAAATAATTAGCTTTATTCATGCCTATTCATATCATTGATTGTTCACTTACCGCGGACATTTTAGATCAAAACTCCAATAATACATATGTATGTACGCACGCACGAACGTACATACATATATACAATCATACATACATAAGAGTTTTTCATGAAAGTTTGTGCGCTTTAGGGAAGTCATGAATGTGATAAAAACAACCTCGATATACTACAGACTAACAAGTACATTCCTTTGAGAAATTTGAAAGACTAACAACTACATTCGTTTGAAAAATGTGAAGGACTAACAAGTACATTCCTTTATAAAATGTATAGGCATGGAGTATGAAACATTAAGCTCCCCTATTGGGTATCTTTTACACCATGGAGACACATCCCTAGATTTTGTTGGCTTTGACATTGGTCCTTGTACTTCTATGGAGAACTTCCCACATGAGAACTTCTTTTTTGTTCTCAATGCGAGGGTGCCACAGATCTGCAAACTAGAATTCCCATCGTATCCATTGCTAATTAACCCACCACCTTTTATGAATCATCTTATGGAAGTTGAAGTTCTCCTTGATTTTTGGACGATCCAGCATATTGTTGCTATCAATTCATCACAGAGCTTTAAGCCACGAAAACTCCTAGCCAACCAAGGGGCCCGTTTGCATGTTGTCTGTGGAATTAATACTACTAATTATCGAGTCCCGATACCTTAATTGAACTATGTGATTCGAATCAATGTCTTCTATGGTCGTTCCAACGGTGCTTCTACAAACGAAAGCCTTAGTTAAAGATCCTTCTAGCTCTTTGAAGCCTTAGTCAACAATTGGGAACCAAATGGAGTCATTTTGTCTTATGGTAGCGCCCACTTCCAATCATTGCGCAGAAAACAAGACGGCTTCGTATTGTTCCGTTCCCTCAAAGGTGAACCGACAAGATAGGACTATTCAACTCGGGATTTGACTTCTACTTGTGGACCAAGCTAATGGACACACATAATGATAGCTATTTCACTTCTAGTTGTAAAGAAAGTTGATGGAAGGAAAACGATGACAGCTATTTTGAACACATGTGACATTGGCGGGACATCACCGTGTGTGTAACATCACCGTGTGGCGAATTCGCATTCCTTATGATTGGTTGATGAAAAACAGGACTCGTTCGATACAGACATAACAGAAAGAGATGGAAGTTGGAACAGAGTGGTCATGTAAGTTCCGAGTTCTGAAGTAGTGCAAAGTTCCGCTTTTTGAGCAGAACTTTCGAGGACTGTGTTCTTTGTGAATCTGTGAAGGTGATTGGGTCAGGAAGAGAAAATGGGTGAAATGGGCACATGCGTCAAGCTGCTTGCTATCTTCACTCTCGAGTCTTGAAAGTTTTCTAAGACATCTACAAAGTTTTTTTCCATTGGAAGGCTGGAGAAGATCGCAGTTCAGGCATGTCTGTGCAGAAGACGCGTAGAGTTTCTTATCCATTACGTTGCCGGTGATTTTGAGAGAGAGAGAGAGAGAGACAGAGAGCTCTTCGTAGTTTTTTTATTTTCGCATCGAATTCCGTATGGATAATTGTTTGGCCTGAAGCTTGGATACATACTCATCAGATGGGAATCAGATTGTACTCCCGCCACTCCTGTTCTCCTGATGAAACATGAATTAATAACATACATTTTTGCACTTGATGCATGCACTAGAATATCAATGCAGCGTGATGAAGGAAAAGAGATACACCCTCTAGTAGTTGTGCATGTGGGGCTAGAGAGAAATCCAATAGTACAGACAATATTAGTCACCATATAAGGTAAATGGTTTAACTTATTTCATGCAGTTTGAATCTTTCGGAATATATCCAATGAGATGCTATCCCTTTGAGAGTTAGAATTGGAACCTTTGCTGATAATGATGAACATGAGAATTCTCATTTTCTATTTTACACGATGTATTGAAATGTATTTAAATCCAAACGCGATTACATTCATTTGTGCTCTTGATATTTATGCTTTATTTTCTATGTTGGGAGGGACATTCGATTTATAGTGTTATAGGAGGAATGTTTAGATGAAAATGTTGTGCTAGTAAACTATGTTATAAATGTATATGGGAAATGTGCATGCTTGGATGAGGTCAGATATGTATTTAATAGACTTCTTTTGAAGAGCCCATTAACATGGAACGCATTAATTCGTTCCTATACAATTGGTGGGAGATTATATGGACATTATAATTCTCTTCTAAGATATGATGAATTTAAAAAAGAAAAGCAGTTTAATGACATAACTTATGTTTGTGTATTGAAAATTTGAAATTATGTAGAGCTTGTTGAATTCGGTATGTTCTTCTTTGCATCCATGTACTTGTGTCATGTATTTACATACACAAAGGATATTTATGTTTGCACATTCAATATTTTGGGTTTATTTGGACACTTAGATGAAGCAAAGGCCTTTTATTCACTCCATACCATTCAAATGTTTTCCAATGCTATGGTTATGTTTGGTAGGTGCATGTAAAGCTCATTATGATCTAGAGTGTGGGGTTAGGTCTAAGAAGCGTGTGTTGCTTTGGATCCAATATATCTTGCACCTTGTATTGTACTGATGAATATTTATTCTCAATTCAAATCTAGATAATTTAAAGGATTAGTAAGAAGAAACCTACAATAGCATTATCTTGTATTGAAGTAGAGTACAAAGCAGCATGTTTTATAGCAAGTGAAGTAGTATGGTTGAGAAGGATCATACGAAACATAGGAATATACATAGAGGAGGCTATAAAGTTGAAGTATGACACCAAAAGTTGCATGGCCATCCCCAAGGATCTTTTTTTCTATGCACAAAACCAAGCATATAGAAATTCAGTATCACTATGTGCATATGTTGATCAAGGATGAAGTGGTGGACATAAGCTATTGTCCAACCAAAGAAAATGGAGAAGCTTCATCAACACTTCTAAAATCTTGGGACTGGACAAACGAGGTAGCTCACCGCATGGTGGACATTTGATCGGGGGTGTTAGATATACTCAATATTCCACCCTCAAATGACCAAAAATGATCCACATTGTTCTAGATTGCAAGGCCCCATTGTGAGGAGAAGCCATTGTGAAACCTCCTACACAAGATAGCGTATTGATTGTCTAGACAACTTGAATGAATATATGTGTACTCAACAAACTCATAAAACTGAGAGTATGCAAATAATGGACTTTTGAGATTTCCAACTCTATGCACACAAGAGTAAAGGATAACCAATGATAAAATTATGATGAAAAGAATGTGCAAGGACATGAAAGATCTTGGCTAAAAATCAAACAACCATACAATGAGATATAGCTATTGATAATTCTCTACCTATGTAGAGAATAAGATAGCAAGGTGCTAGGTTACCTAAGGGTTAGGTTAATTGTATTGTCTCTATATACACATGACTCCAAGATCTTGCAAGAGTGGTCTCAAAGCTCGCGTGTGTCACTAAGGAGGAATTCGAGCTTTTGTGTTTCTCTTTTTGTTTCTCATTCTATTTCTATTTTTGTTTCATTTGTTGGTTCTGGTTCCCCATCTTGTTCCCATTTTCATTGTATGTTTTCAATTGTTGGTTTCAATTCTAGCTTTTGGTTTTGTTCCTCAACGTTTATTTTAGACCTAGAATTTACACAAAAAATTTACACCTCTGGCTTAGTCCAAGGAATCAACTACGGCATCCACTCAAGCATAGGCCTTTGGCATAGCTTTAGCATCGTTGGCTTCCCCATCACCCATGGCTTCCTTGGTTTTGAGTCTCCAACAGTCCATTGGCATCATTGACTATGCCCCAACTCTCTTTAACTAAGGAGTGGCAATAACGACTCCCTTATTTAGCAAGCAAGAGTATTATATCCAAAGCCTCCCACTATGTAAAGAGTTTACCATTACATCATTTACATGCACCATTCTAAATCAAGAATATGGCATGCACTCCATGATCCTGCAAAGAATTTCCTATTTTCATAATTTGATGGGTGTAAGGATGGTTGATTATTTTTCATCATGCATATCTGAATTTGATGAATTTTATTCATATGGACGCTATTTAAACGTTAATAAAGTGAATTTTTTGACCAATAATTTAGAGGGAAAGGTTGAGTTTTGGTAGAATGTTCTATAGGAGAGTCTAGACTACCCCACCACATGGAATAACTCTTAACAAAAGTTCAAATAACCTTTTACTCCTCCTCAATTTCATTTACATGCTCATCGTTCATGGTCTACTCTCTCACCGAGAGAATGTGATACCGTTTTTGCCTACAATGAGCCTCTTTTGGAAACAATAAGTTCTTATTAACATGCCCTTGATGGTTCCCAAAGACACTTTGTAGATGAATTATGAAGACGGTTGGACATGGGAATCCAAGCCAAGCTCAACACACTACAGACTACAACTCCATAAAAAGCTACCTCTTTTTCTTATGATGTAAGGAAAAAGTTCCAATCTATTACCAAGTGAGTTCACCTACAACAAGTGTAACAATGACAATCAATAGTCAAACCCAATTTTCCTTCTAAGCACAACTTCACCACCAATTTTTTGTCCTATTTTTCCACAAGCTCCTCATTTCAACAGTTAATCAATACCCATAGCGTTATCCTTGCAACCTATCAAAGACATCACACAAAACCATCTTAAACCTTAGATTTCTTGTTACTTTCTATATCTCATGACTACTTCAGAATTTGGAGAAAATAATGCTAACACCACATTCAGAATTGCGAAAACCCTAAGATTGAATGTCTACTTGCTTGATTTTTATATTTGGAGGTACTATTTTAGATTGTTGACATTGTCGATTTGTAGCCACCCTTGAACACCTATACAAGGAGGGCTTAGTGACCTACATCTTCAATCTTGCCGATACTAGTCTTAAGAGCTTAATGGGTGGTGATCTCCAAGTAAGTACTTTCCAAGTTCAAGTTCTATTTCTAGTCGTGTTTTATGTTCTAGTATTATCTATCCTAGTATTTTGGACATCTTGTCTTGTCCTATCGTAATATCATAGCATGAGATCCTATCTAGTTTGTTTTTTTGTATTCCACGTCATCGAAGGGCATTCTCATAATTCAAATATCTTTCTTCATACCTACAATCTCGAATTCCATGATATCGTATATCCTACCTAGTCCACTTATCCATACCTATCAATTCTAGGTTGTGGGACTCCTTATATCACTTGTATATTCTTCTATTATTTTTCCTATGTGTATGATCATGTAATCAGAAGTGTACTTCCAAAATCTTGTTCCATTCTAGTTAGAGGGCACAATATAGTGCTCTCCTAGCATTTTGGCAAGACTTGCTTCTATTGAAGCCCATGTATCATGATTAGATGGTAATATAGCTAAGTGATATCATGATATTCTCCAAAGTTCTAAAAATGCTTGAATCTCATGTAAGAATACCTCTCTAGAAGCTAAGGGAAAAAGGATTATATGCAAAATTCGAAAACTTCTCTTTCCATTAGATAGAAGTGGAAGTCTTAGGGAGATTCTGTTAGGAAAAGGAATATTCATGGACCCTAGGAAGTTCTAGACAATCCTTTACAAGCAAACACCTTCATGTATTAAAGATGTAAAATGTTCTTTAGGCTTGGCAAAGTTCTACAAAGTATTTATCAAGGATTTTTCCAAGATAATGGCACCACTTACCAAGCTTATAGGAAATGCAAAAGTCTCTAGGAATGAATAAGTACAAGAAATCTTTCAAATCCTAAAATCCGTATTCTCCATTGCTTCAATTCTACTTCATCATGATCCTACCAAGCCTTTTTCTTCGAAGGTGGATACATTAGACTTTGCCTTAGGAGCCATTCTATCTTAGCATGGGTATGATGGACACTTACATCCATTTGCATACCATTCAAGTAAATTCTCCCTTCCCAAGATAAATTATCCAATTGATGACAAAGAACTTATTTCCATAGTGTATGCTCTTGATACCTCATGAAATCATTTAGAGCCAATAGCCCATAAAGTTCCTATCTATATAGATCATAAGAATCTAAGGTACTTTATGATAATGTGTATCCTCAATAAAAGGCAATCGTGGTGGAGTAATCTTTTATCCAAGTTCAAGTTTGTCCCACATACTACCTAGGATGAGAACAATGTCAGTCAAGTGCCTTGTCAAGAATAGCTTACCTTGCACTTAAAGCATGAGTTATATGCATGAGTTTCTACAATACAATGAACTGTTTTATAATGTCAAGCAAAAAATTCAAGAAAGAAATGACCATGAAGTAAATAAGTTTGAGGAAAATGATGGGTTACTATAATCTAAGAACGTGATGTATGTCCCTCCAAAGAAAGCCTAGAATCCAAATACTTCAGAAACATCATAATAACCTTGAAGCAGGATAAATCTCAAGATGTACATTATCTTAAGAAAGCTCAAAATGCACAATATATACATACAGAAATAGATATATAGCTAAATAGATAGATAGATAGTTGGATGCAAAGATACATAAGTAGGTAGGTAATATCGATTGTGATGTGTGTGAATGTGCAACACATTGTTTTAAATAATGAAATACAGGAAGAAAGATAATTAAGTAGAGAGGGATGAAGAGAGAGCGAGAGAGAGCATGCATCCACACATGCATAGATACATACATAAGTACGAACATATATGCATGCATGCCACATACATACATACATACAGACATATGTTTGTAGATACGTAAAGAGTGTGCCATAAAAAAATGTCCTCTCTAAGGAAGTCCTCAATGTGATAAAAAATGACCTCCATGGAATAAAGACTAACATCTACATTCCTTTGAATGGAATGAATAATGTGGAGGCATGGATTATGAAACAACACTCAAGCTTCATAAGCATGACAACTGGCTTCGTCGAAAGTACTATTCAATTTGATGTTAGTCACTTTCTTTGTATTTTGGTTAATGGAGTTTGCGATTACATGCTTTTCTGAAAGCGCCTCTCTATCAACTTTTTCGCCCTTTCTTATAAATTAGATCCTCCGTAGAATGGTAGGCCTCTCCAACTCTTAAGGCTGCTGCGCGCTTTTTAACTCGGGTTTCGAGTTCTCCTCATGGACAAAGTTAATCGACACACAGAATGATAGCTATTCCACTTCTACTTGTAAAGAAAGTTCATGGAAGGGGCACAATGACAGCTATTTTGAACATATGTGAGATTGAAGGGACTTCGAACATCCAACTGATCAAACTGATCAATCACCATGTCATGAGGAAGCTGAAGAGGTCACAAGTGAGTGGTGTGGATAGCATCACCATAAGTGAGTGGTGTGGATGACATCACCATGAGGAAGATAAAGAGGTCACTACGGAGAATTTGAGCACATGTCGAAGTTAAGAGTTATAAAAAAATATGACATATGTGAGATTGGTAGAACATTTTAAAACCTCAATCATCGCAGCGTCCTTTATGATTGAATGATGTGGATGGCATGGCTTCTCAGTTGTCACGATGTACAACAAGACTAAAGACACCCTGAAACTGTGCGACATCTTCAAGTGCTCGATATTGACATACCAGAAAAAGATGGAAGTTGGATCAGAGTAGTGTTGTGAGGTCCGAGTTATGAAGCAACGCAAAGTTTTGCTTTCTAAGCAGAACTTTCGAAGAATGTTCTTTAGGAATCTGTAAAGAGAAAATGGGTGTGGACCATGAAGGCTGCGGCCATGACGTTCATCAATTCGGTACATGGATTTTCTGAACGTGTCCCCACGATTCGTGAATCGTAATTTCAGGCCCACGAGGCGATTTTTCTAGAATCTGATCTCTCCTTCTCCAACCTTTTTTCTTTTAACAAAAGGAAATTCGGCCTTGGCCTAATCTCTCGGACTTTAATTAAAGGAAAAAAAAAGAATAGGTTACAAGTGAATGGGATTAGTGCTCATGGAACCCCGTGAATCTCACAGAGCAGGGGTTACGGAACTAAAGAGGGTTACATAGAAAGTTAACAATCCTCTCGTCCCCCTCATGCGGGGCCCACTTGGGTTTCAGCTTGTTATTCTCAATAATAAACACTTTATGATGTCTAAAAGGTGGGTACCTCTTACAATTGGAGATTCTTTTTCCTAGGAGAAAAAGCAACTTCTCGATCGACCACTCTTTAGGAGGGTGTCCAAAATTGTTGTCATACCACTCCCTCCAAATATTTTAGAGGTTTTTCCCTCTTATAGCATTCCACAAAGTTGCTAACGAACCGATTGCTTCTTCAAAGAGTGGTTGCTTCCAAGTGATTTGTGTCTGCAATCTCTATATATTTCCAATGATCCATCATAGCTGGAGAGACTTGGGACAAGCGAAGAAGATGTGGCCTAGGTCCTCTATGCTACAGTGGCATCACTTCCACCATGACGAAGCCCTATAGAACTTGTTAGCCATTCATTTGGTCTAGATGCCACGGTGGAGAATTCGCCACATGAGAATCGATTTCTTGATCTCAATGAGGGGATGCGAGATAGACATGAACTTTAGATCCCATCAGAGCCTTGTCAAAGTCAGGCACCACTCCTTGTTCAAATTCGTATGGTGGTCTGAGCTCTCCTTGATACTAGGAATTTTGGACAATTTATTGCCACTGTACCACATAAGACCCTCGTGGCATGAGAGATCACACCCAATGAGGAGTCTAGTTTTTGAACGTTCCCAAGCAAGGCATCTACTCAGTAGGAGAGTCCATTCTTCATGGGTCACTTTTATTTCGGGGTCTATGTCCTCCAAACTGATCCACTGGCTAGTTTCTTGCTTCCAGAGGTGTTTCCAATGTCTGAAACCCTTGTTCCAGAGCCTCTTGGCATGCTAAAGGTTCCAAGAGGCCACACCCCTGATGCCCGAGATGGGAAACCAGATAGAGTATTTTTGTCTGATGCCAGCCGCCCATTTCCAATCTTCTCTAAATCTGATAAGTTGTTTGAACTTGTTCCATCTCTTCCAAAGGGAGCACACAAGGTTCGAGCC
Organism: Ceratopteris richardii; assembly: GCA_020310875.1. Classification (NCBI taxonomy): domain Eukaryota; kingdom Viridiplantae; phylum Streptophyta; class Polypodiopsida; order Polypodiales; family Pteridaceae; genus Ceratopteris; species Ceratopteris richardii. The sequence continues at coordinate 85,493 of MU261513.1, forward strand.
TTTAGGGGAAACTAGAATTGGGGAGAATAACAGGGTAAGGGGGTCAAGTTACTTTCAACCCGGAGGTCCACGAGCAAAATCGTGGTCATGTTCCTAACGATGAGCTTGGCCCAAGAGGTCCAATAGTTGCACCAAGCCTTAATGATCTATTTTTCTGCCAGCTTGCTAGCCATACCTTCGATATCCATAATGCCAAGACCCCCACAATCTTTTTGTCTAATGTAGGTAGACCAATTAATTTTGGGAACCCCTCTTCTGTTGTGTTCCTCAGTCCAAAGAAGTTTTTTTGCATATTATGTTCAATTTTCCAAGTTCTTGATCCTTCGGCCTCCAACAGGAGAGGAAATAGATGGTCGAGCCGAATAGGAAGGTATTAACTACCATAGCACGGCCCACGAGGTTCATTTGCATGCCCTCCCAAAATGCTAACTTCTGCTCCATCGAAACACCAAAGCCCATCGAAATATCAAGAAGGCAAAAGACGTGACATGAGGGCATAATTTGGCTACCATGGTCAACGAGCCATTGGTGCGAAGGTCCAAGGATGGTTCTAAAAGCGGATTTGGAGTGGTTAATTCTAGAAACAGATGCCTTGGAGAAAGTTTCAAGGCATCCCCAAAAGGCCTCGATGCTTGTCCGATCATTTTGCACAAATGCATTCACGTCATTTGTGAATAGTCTTATGATCATCTATTCGTGGTTGACTAGAAGAGAGAGACCTTTAATATGGCCCATTTCCATGTCAAGTTGCAAAAGACAAGTAAGTCCTTTCATGGCAATAGTGAAGAGCAGAGGGGCCAACAGGCATCCTTGCCTAATAGAACATTTTAATCTTATAGACTTCGATAACTAGCCGTTGATATATATTTGCGTTGATGTGTTCCCCGAAAACGTAGCCATCATCTTCATGAATTTATGACTACAACCAACGTCTTTGAGATATTCGAGGAAAAAGTCCCATTCCAGCCTATCATAGGCTTTGTCAAAGTCGATTTTAAGAAAAATAATGTCTTGCATGGACTCTTCAGCAAAGTTGAGACCTTCCTAGATATCAATGATGGCTTAAGGAATTGATCTACCCTTGATGAATGCTTTTTGGTCCTCACTCAGCAACCACTTCAAGTGACACGAAATTCTGTTGGCAATTACTTTCGCAAAAATCTTCTACCCTTTTTGAAGCATCTTGATCGGGCGCCAGTTTTCGATCCTATTTTTGTTACCTTTTTTATGTATAAGCTTGATGACGCCGTTCTTTATGAATTTGGGGAGGGCACAAAAAGCTCATGCATCATGCCAAACCAAGCGCAAAGGGGTGGTCACCACCTATCTGAAAGACTTAAAAAATTTATTTGTGAGGCCATCACTACATGGGCTTTTCCCATTGGGGAGTGTATCGATCACTTCGAGACTCTCATTATCTAAGATTGGTGCTTCAAGGAGAGGCTTTAAATTATGCAGAATTCTTGAGGGATAGGCCCTTGAGATGGTGGCCATGCATTCCTGCCTATGGGGGGAAAGAGCCGTTCAAACCCCCAGGAGATTCCTAAAGCGGTCGATAATAATGGCACTGTTTTCTTCTTTCGTATTGCATTTGACCCCATTCCAACCTACCAAGAAGGGAATAGACTCTCTATTTTGATAATTCTTGAGAATGCCACACATTTCTTTAGTTGCTTTGTTAGCCTTACCCACCCACTAGTCTTTGAAGTATACTTGCAAGTTTTTCCTTTGAATTTCGTCTTCGTATCTCAGCATGCCTTGGATTTTCTGTAGCCCCATGTGGCATTGGTAGTTCCCTTTGTTCACTTCCTCCTCAAGGTGCCAAAGTCTCTGATATAGCTTCTATCTTTGCCTCCGCGCAATGTTATGAAGCATTGATCTTGTGGGTCGTGATGAGAATTTGATGAGTCTTCACAACCACAACCCTCCAACATTTGGCTGGTGAGGCACCACTAGCGAATGTTGAGATCCACACCTGGGTAGTTTCCTCATGGACCAAGGGAAGGGAGAAAGACATAGGGCAAGCATGAAACCAAGGCACTTTTTTTATCTTGGCAAAGGGCTTGAAATGGTAATAATAGGGTGGTGGTCTGATTGTGGCAAGGTCAACGTGTTTCTACTTTAATCAACAAGAAAAACTAACTCATTTTCGGTCATTAATTGCATCCGCTACTTAGTCAATCCAAAACAGTTGCAGATGAAATGCATTTTGCTTACTATGATTCTAATCGTCACAATTCCTTGGATGTACACTATCCTTTGGCTATCTTACCACAGATAATGAGAGCTTGTCACAGCCATCCCATCCAGTAAATGATAAAAATGGGTGACATGATGGATATGAGTTTTGTGTAATGGTTGTTTTGGAGGCCTTTATACCTAAAACAAAGTGTGCTAACTGTTGGAGTTAGATGTCTGCAGAAGCACTCGAACAACACAAGCAAGAAGAAGAAGCGTGGAGCACAACACACAATACTGAATGTATTACCAATAGAATGTACAAAAAATAAGTAGCCCGTTAGGGCAATAGGCATATATACAAGCCGGGGGGAAAAAACCTCCTAAAGAAGGAGAAAAGTGCCCCGACGGTCCTAGAGTGTTCACACATGTCACTGTTGGAGTTAGACATCTGTAGAGGCACGTGAACAGTAGAAAGAAGAAGAAGAAGCTTGAAGCACAACACACAATACTGAATGTATTACCACTAGAATATACAAAGATAAGTAGCCCATTAGGGCAATAGGCATATATACAATCTGGGGTAAAGAAACCTCCTAAAGAGGAAAAAAAGTGCCCTGGTGGTCCTAGAGTGTTCACACACATCACTACCTAAATATATCAACAAATCCCCCCTAGGAGTGATGCAGTGAACAAGTAGTTGGCACTCATGTATAAGGAAGTGCCAAGCTATGTGGAAATCACTCCACAAAAGGAAGTAAGCCCAAAGCTTTGCGAAAAGCTTCAAACTTCTCCCTTGGTAGAGCCTTCATGGAAAGGTATGCAATGCTCTCCTGCATGGGCACATGTGCCAAGCTGATCTCCCCAGTAGAGAACCTCTCTCTACATAATGATAATGCACCTCAATGTGCTTGGTGCAAGCACGGAACACAGGGTTCCTCACAACTGCCAATCTCTTACTGTCAGTGAAGATGGTGGTGGTAGAAGATTCACCAACACCCAAATCAGCCATAACGCGTCTAAGCCACACACACTCAATAGTCACTGTGAAACTTGTCCTATGCTCAGCCTCACAATTGGAAGTGGCCATCACAAGCTGCTTCTTGCTCAGCCAAGATATGCATGAGCTACCAAGCATGAAGCAAAAGCCATTAGTGGACACATGAGTGTCATAGCAACTAGCCCAATCAAAGTCAAAAAAAGCATCCAAATATGTCGATAGTGATCCCCCCTTGAGATAAAACAAACCAAGTAGCCGGATACCACTCAAGTAGCGAAAGATGCACTTAACCGCCTGCGAATGCTTGACTCTTGGGCAATGCATAAACCTGCTCATATGTGAGATAGAAAACTAAATATCTCGTCGAGTAATGCATAATTAAATCTGGCATCCAATAGCGTGCAGATAGAGGAAAACATCAACTGCATCTCCATCATCATGAAGACTCAATCCTAAACCTGTCTCCATAGGAGTGGCAATAGGCTTATAGTCTTCAAGGCTAGACTAGTGATGCAAATACCCCAAATCAAACATCTCAAATGAGGCATGTAGATCAGCCTTAAAATCAGCAATATGCTTCTCAATAGGACCAATGAGCAGCATGTCATCAACATAGAAAACAATGATCAGGGGCACATCATTAGCATGCTTAACATATAAGGTTCTTTCAGTTGGACTCTTCTCAAAACCATGTGCAAAAACATAGGCATGTATCTTCTCATACCAAGCACATGGTGCTTGCTTTAAACCATATAATGCCTTCTTTGACTTGCACACCTGGTTTTCATGCCCTTTTTGCACAAAGCCACGGGGCTAAAAAACATACACTTCTTCATGCAAGTCACCATTCAAAAATGTAGTTTTAATGTCCAACTTATGTGCATTCCTACCATGATGGGCTGCAAGTGCACAGATGCTCCGAACAGTAGTCATACGACATGTAGGTGCAAAGGTCTCATCAAAATCAATGCCTCTTTCCTGTGCATAACCCTTTGCAACAAGCCTAGCCTTATACCTGTCAACTGTTCCATTAGGCTTACGCCTTAGCTTGTAAACCCACTTTGTGCCAATGGCCTACTTGCCAGGAGGCAAGTCACATAAAGACTAAGTACCATTCTTCATTATAGCATCATATTCAGATTGCATAGCAACCATCCAATTTTTTAAATTTTGTGCTTCATCAAATGAAACAGGCTCATTCTCATCACAAAGATTAGATGCAGCCATAGTAGATTAATATGATGCAAAAGAGGCACTATGAGAGCCTGATCGAGTACAATATGACAGAGGTACATCTAATTTGATGTCACGCAAAGTCTCCACCAACCATTTTGGCATAGTTTTTGCTTCCTTAATATCAATTCTCTCATCAACAAGTGCATCATGTAAATCTGTATCAGAAATGGGATGAACAGCATCATCACATGAAACCTACAAAGGCTGAGAAGTTACCTCATTAGGATTAGCGCTAGATTATCCACCTGTGAAAAGAGGCAGCAAAGAATCATACACGTCTTTGGAGCTAACAGATGTCTCCGTAGTACATGAAAGCAATGGTTGAATAGCATCTTCCACAAAAACAACATCATGGCTAACCTGAATGCATTTAATCTGTGGATGATACAGACGATAGCCTTTTTTTTTCAAAACTGTATCCAACAAAAATACATTTTACTACTTTATCATCCAATTTTCTGCGATGTTGTTCAAGCACTAATGCATATGCCAAACAACCAAAAACACGCAGATGAGCAACAGATGACTTGCAATCAAGCCAAGCCTTATATGGATTGATAGACTCTAGCGCTTTAGTGGGATACGAGTTAAGCACATTTGCTGCACACATGATAGCCTCAAGCCAGAAACTATGTGGTAAAGCCTGACTCGATCGAAATGGAGGGTGCCCATTTTACATGCTGACATATTCTCAGCCAAACCCAAAAAGTGTTTGAAGCACATGAGCACTTCGAACTTTTTCTTCAATGGATATACCCATGCATGCCTGGAAAAATCATCGATGAAAGTCACGTAGTAAAGATAATTTCCAAAAGAAGGTGTCTGCATAGGACCACAGACATCACTATGGACAAGCTATAATTTCTGAGTAGCTTGAACTCAACCATCTCTTGGAAAGGAAGAATGCTGCATTTTGCCAAAAATACAGCCTTCACATACATATTTTCTGGGTGCCTCAAGTTTGGGCAAAGAGGACACCATTTAAGATTTCTGCAAGCATAGCAAACTAGCAAAATTCAGATGACCAAAGCGTGCATGCCAAAGCTTTGCATGTGACATAGCCTGAGAATCATGTACTACACATGCCAAATCATTTATTGATCTTTCATAGTCTATGAGCTTATACAGCCCATGACATAAAATGCCAAAATCAATAACCACATCCCCATTTGACAGATCATGAACTGTACATCTATCATCAACAAATTTCAAATCTAAGTCTACTATAGATATGCACTACTCATGAGAAGATAGGTCAAAACTGCAAACAATAGTAAAAACCCATTCTTCTTCCTGTACAAGATTAGCATCCTCTGTTTTTGGTGTAGAGGCTTCTGCAACTACCATTCCAGCCTCTTTCTTCTTTTCCTCTTTAGAAGCCACTTTTGGAGAGTTATTTATGATATGATCATTTCCTTTACAGTACTTGCAAAACAATTTTTGCTTTTCAGATATCTTTTCATCTTTGTCTTCCCTCTTCAATTGTGCAGAATTAGCAGATTTCTGCTTACTAGTTGAAGAGCTCCATTTTCCTTTGCCCTTCTGACTATCCAAGAAAGCTTGATCTGCAACATGCATAATTGACTTGTTCTACCTGGACTGATCTTCCTACAACAGAACAGAGACTAACTCCTCAAATGACAATGCATTTGGATTGCCTTTCATCACTACGGAAGAGTAGAAGCAAAACTGTGATATGAATCAAGAAGACCATTGAGAACGGTGTGCACAATTGAGCTATGTGGTATAAACTCATCATCAGAAATCAACTATCCCTTCAAGTCTTTGATCTTTGTTAGGAGAGTGTCCATAGAAGCACCTTCATTCATGTGCTCACTCAAGTTCTTTTCGGAGGTAAGCAACAGGAGCCTCATTCCTAGCTGGGTACGATGTGGTAAGTGTATACCAAGCATCCTTAGCTATTCTACAAGAACGAATGTGAGGAATAATGGAACATTTGATAGAAAAAGCTATCAATGCATGTGCGTGAGCATCTCTGCCATCCCATTAAATCTGCTCTACAGTAGGTGCAGCATAAACCGCAGCACGAACATGAATATGCAGAATATCATCACCTTCGATACCTTCTACATCAGCTTCAGTACCTACAATTATGGCAGTTGCAGGTGGGATAGGACATTTTTCAACACCTTGCAAAATGTTCCACACTCCTTTTGCAACCAATACATGTTGCATCATATGAGCCCACATTGGGTAGTTGGAACCATCCAACTTATCCTCAACAACCAACATACGGAATACATCACTACTTTTAGCCATGGCCGATGACTAAAATACCTTGATGCAGACAAATGACTATATCTCAAAAAGTTGAATGGAACTGCCCAGACGAGTGCTGCTAAGCCCGTAGCACACTTGGAGATGCTTATACTGGCATATACCTTTGACACAAAAAGACAAAATAGCCTACACAAGCACTATGATAGTGCGTTCTGAGGCCGAAACGAGTTGCCAATCAAATTTCGTGTGAATCTAAGACTACAACCGGAGAGGTGTAGACGACACCCTAGATGAAGCGATGACCTACTCTGATACCAATTGTTGGAGTTAGATGTTTGCGGAAGCATAGAATTAGCACAAGGAAGAAGAAGAAGCTTGGAGCACAACACATAGTACTGAATGTATTACCACTAGAATGTACAAAGATAAATATCCCATTAGGGAAATAGGCGTATATACAAGCCGTAGGAAGAAAACCTCTTAAAGAGGGAAAAAGTTGCCTTGGTTGTCCTAGAGTGTTCACACACATCACTACCTAAATATATCAATAATCATTGCCTAAATATATCAAAAAATCCCCTTGAGGAGTGATGCAGTGAACAAGGAGCTGGCACTCATGTATAAGGAAGTGCCAAGCAATGTGGAATCAATCCACAAAAGGAAGTAATCCCAAAGCTTTGCAGAAAGCTTCAAACTTCTCCCCAACTAGAGCCTTCATGAAAAGTTCTGCAATGTTCTCTTGTGTGGGCACATATGCCAAGCTGATCTCCCTAGCAGAGAACCTCTCCTTGACATAATAATAATGCACCTCAATGTGCTTAGTATGAGTATGGAACATAGGGTTCCTCTCAACTGACAATGCACTCTGACTATCAGTGAAGATGGTGGTGGTAGAAGAGTGACCAACACCCAAATCAGCCATAAGGTTTCCCTGACATAATAATAATGCACCTCAATGTGCTTAGTGTGAGCATGGAACATAGGGTTCCTCTCAACTCCCAATGCACTCTGACTGTCACTGAAGGAACTGGTGGTAGAAGAGTGACCAACACCCAAATCAGCCATAAGGCACGTGAGCCACACAACTCAACAATGGCTATGAAAGCTGCCCTATACTCAGCCTCACAACTAGAAGTGGCCATAGTAGGCTGCTTATTGCTCAACCGAGATATACATGAGCTACCAAGCATGAAGCAAAAACCACTAGTGGACACACAAGTGTGATAGCAACCAGCCCAATCAGTGTAAAAACAAAGCATGCAAATCTGGTACTAGTCATCCCCCTTTGGGATAAAACACTCCAAGTAGCCAGGTACCACTCAAGAGCAAAAGATGCGCTTAACTGCCTACCAATGCTTGACACTTGGGCAATGCATAAATGTGCTCATCTGTGAAACAGCAAATTGAATATGTGGCTGAGTAATGCATAAGTAAATCAAGCATCCAATAGCCTACTAATAGAGAACAACATCAAATGCATCTCTAGCATCATGAGGACTCACTTGTAAACCTGTGTCCATACGAGTGGCAATAGGCTTATAGTCTTCAAGGCCAAAGTTCTACAATAATGTGTGAATATATTTCGTTTGACACAAAGCCATCCCATCATCAACTTGCATAAATTGAATGCCCAAATAGTGATGCAAATGCCCCAAATTAGAAATCTCAAATGAGGCACGCAAATCAGCCTTAAAATGAGCAATATGCATGTCATGAGGACCAGTGAGCAGCATGTCATCAACATACACCACAATGATCAGAAGCACATCATTAGCATGCTTAGCATATAAGGAGCTTTCAACTAGACTGTTCTCAAAACCATGTGCAATCAGATAGGTATATATCTTTTCATACCAAACACGTGGTGCTTGCTTTAAACCATATAATGCCTTCTTTGGCCTGCACACCTGAATTTTTGCTTACTAGTAGAAGAGTTCCATTTACCTTTGCCCTTCTAACAAGCCAGCTTGAATGCTTGATCTGCAACATGCATAATAGACGTGTTCTGCCTAGACTAGTCTTCCTACAACAGAATAGAGACTAACTCCTCAAATGACAAGGCATTTTGATTACCTTTCATCATCAAACAAAGAGTAGAAGCAAAACTCTGATATGAGTCAGGACGATGATTCAAAATGGTCTACACAAGTGAGCTATCTAGTATAACATTATCAAATCAACTGTTCTTTCAAATCCTTGATCTTTGTGAGAAAATTGTCCATAGAATCACCTTCATTCATGTGCTCACTCTCCAATTGTTTTTGGAGGTAAGCAACACAAGCCTCATTCTTAGCCTGGTACAATGTGGTAAGTGTATCCCAAGCATCCTTAGCTATTCTGTCGGAGGGAATGTGAGGAGTAATGGCACATTTGATAAACAAATCTATCAATGCATGTGCTTGAGCATCTCTGCCATCCCAACAAATTTTCTCTAGAGTAGGTGCAACAGAAATAGGAGCATGAACAAGAATTTGTAGAATATCATCATCTTCGACACCATCTCCATCAGCTCTAGCACCTATATTTGCAGTACCTGTAGTCGTAGGTGTAACATGACATCTTTCAACACCCTCCACAATATTCCATAGTTCTCTTGCAAAGAATACATGTCGCATCATATAAGCCCATAATGGGTAGTTGGTACCATCCAATTTATCCTCCACACCCAACATACAGAATACATCAATGCTTTCAGCCATGGCCGGTGACTAAAATACCTTGATGGGGAAAATTGACTCTATCTCAAAAACTTAAACAAAATTGCCTGACAAATTTTGCTAAACAGGTAGCAGACTTTGAGATGCTTATACTGGAAAACGGAAATTGTATATACCTTTGGCACAAAAAGATCAAATAGCCTGCAGAAGCATTGCAATAGTGCATTCGTAGGCCAAAACGAGCTCAGATCGTGATTTTTGCACTAGAGAGCGAAGCAATTTTTATCTCTCAAACACCATGAGTATTCTCACCAAATTTCATGCAATTCTAAGACTTCAATCAGAGGAGTGCCGATGACACCCTAGATGAAGTAGTGACCTACTCTGATACCAATTGTTGGAGTTAGATGTCTTCGAAAGCATGCAAACAACACAAGGAAGAAGAAGAAGCTTGGCACACAACACACAATACTGAATGTATTACCACTAGAATGTAGAGAAGATAAGTAGCTTGTTAGGGAAATAGGCGTATATACAAGCTAGGGGAAAAAAAACATCCTAAAGAGGGAAAAAAGCACCCCGACGGTCCTAGAGTGTGCACACGCATTAGTACCTAAATATATCAACACTAACCTTGTGCACCATGAAGAATGGGCATCTACTACTATTTGTAGCTATGATCCATCTTCTCATGAATAGTGTTTGTTTGTAGTAGACTTAGACGTCACGGGCACTTTGATTGTGGGGCAACCAAATATACTACCTCACAACATGATTTCTTTTGTTCACTTGAGCTTGCCCCCATAGGAAATACTATCACATGCACTAACAACTCCTCTTATGTAGCCATGGGAGTTGGTGAGATTATTTTGACTATTGGTAATGAGAGTTCTTTCACATCATGAGATGCTTTTTTTGTGCCAGGGGAAAAATTTATTGTCACTTTGAGCATTAGCCAAGATTGACTTGCTTATCAAATTTGTTGATGACAAATTTATATTATTCATTATCTATCAAATTGAGATGTTATTATTGCTTCTAAAACTTATGTCCTCATGTGTATAAGCTCATAGACTATGCAAAATCTATTAGTGATTCAGCATGTGCGGTTCAAGATTCTAAGGCTATCTTAGATGCAAGATTTTTCATGCATGCTTAGGTCATCTGAATTTTTCTAGTTTGTTATGCCTATAGAAATAAGAAATGGTGTTCGCTCTACCCAAACTTAAGGCACCTCGTAAACATGTATTTAAGGGCTATTTATTAGGGAACAATGTAGCATTCCTTCTTCCCAAAAGATGGTTCTCTTAGATCTACTCAAAAATTGCAGCTTGCTAACAATGATGTCTATGGTCTTATGTAGATACATTCTTTTAGGAACTATAATTACTTTGTTACTTAAATTGATGATTTTTCTAGGCATGCACAAGTGTATCCATTAAGAGAAATTTCATGAGAGTTTATCTCCTTCAAAGAGTTCCAGTCTTGGCTGAAAATCTATGAGCATTTAAATTGGGCACTCTCCCTTCTAATCAAGGGGGGAGGGGGGATATCTGTCTTCTTATTTTAATGTATTTGTACATGAATGTAGGATAAAACAATAGTGTATACTGCCATATATACATCAAGAAAGTGGAGTTTTTCAAAGAAAGAACACATCTCACATGGAGATGCCACGGTCTATGGTCAAAAGTTTGAAATCTACCACATAGTTTTTGGCCTGAGGCTATTATGTGTAGCATATGTATGTAATAGGTGTTCAAGCAAAGCACTCCATATAAGTCTTGCTCATCTTTGCGACTTTGGTTTTTTGGCATATGCATTAGTGCTTGAACAACAATATAGAAAGATGGTTGCAAGCCATATTTTGCTCATCTTTGCGACTTTGGTTTTTTGGCATATGCATTAGTGCTTGAACAACAATATAGAAAGATGGATGAAAAAGTACTAAAATGTATTTTTGTTGGATAAAGTTCTGAAAGCAAAGGCTATCAACTATATGATCTAGAGACTAAATGCATCTTGGTTAGCGGTGATGTTTTTTTTTGTGGAAGGAGACATCAGTTAGCTCCAAGGATGTGTATGACACTTTGCTTCCTCTTTTTACAAGTGGACAGTCAAGTGCTCATTCAAATGAAGCAATTTCTCAACCTTTAGAGGTTCCATATGATGATACAGATCATTCCACTTTTTATGTAGCTTCACATGATGCACTTGTTGGTGAGACATCTAATATAGAGGACGTAGAGACTATGCTGGAATTGTTGGTGCAAACTTTGCCAGAGAGCAAATTAGATGCACCATTTTCATATCATACTCATTCAAGCTCTCATAGTGCTTGTTTTGCATCAGATTGTTATGGAATGGTTGCCTCTAGTCTTTGTGATGAGAATGAGCGTGTTTCTTTTTATGAAGCACAAATTTTAGAGAATTAGATGGCCAACATGGAATTAAAATATGATGCTCTTATGAAGAATGGTAATTGGTCTTTGTGTGATTAACCTCCAGTCAAAAATGTCATTTGCACTAAATGGGTATACATGCTGAAGCCTAATCCTAGTGGAACATTTGATAGGTATGAGGCTATGCTATGCTCAAGGGAGAGGCATTGATTTTGATGACACCTTTGCTCCCACATGTCCAATCACTACCATTCGTAGCATTTGTGCACTTGCATCTCATTGATTGGAATGTACAAAAGTTGGACATTAAAATTGCATTTCTGAATGGTGACCTACATGAAGAAGTGTATATATTATAACCCCATGGTTTTGTTCAAAAAGAGCATGGAAACAAAGTGTACAAGTTTAAAAAGTCATTTTATGGTTTGACACAAGCACCATGTGCTTGGTATGAAAATTTAAATGCCTACTTGATTGCCTACATGTCAGAAAAGCATAAAATCCTAATTTCTAGCAACCCTAATTTTTGGTACTTAGCCAAATTTTGGTTGTAGAAGGTCCAAAAATATAATAAACTCATCAGTTAGTAATTCAAGAGAGATTTCATTTCATATATAACATTCTACCATTAGAGGTTGAAAAATGGTACAAAATCCTAACCCTAATTTTTGCTCAAATAGAGTTTCTACATGGTCTTCTTCTTCTCAATTTGTATCTTGAGGAAACCAAGTTATTATACTCAATTGAAGGCTAAGTAGAGAGATCATTGGAGTTTCTATCAAAAAACAAAAATTTTTAAGAACCCAAAAGCAGATTTCTTTTTTAAGTTAGCCAAGATTTTTTGGCTTTTTAGGTGCTTTTTGTAGCGATTTTTCTGGATGATTTGAAAGGCCTATATAAGAAGCCCTTAACGGTCACTTCTTGGCAACTCTTGAGAATTGAACTCAAGGGTCATCTAGCTTTGAGGCGTACTAACTTTTGGAGGAGGTGTGCGTTAACTTCTAGTGTAGTGTTGGAGCCAACCATTCAGCTCTTACTAAATTTTTTGATGAGAAAGTTCTATATTTTCTCCTCTTCTACATCATCATAAGGAGGTGTTTCCCTTATTATTCAATTAGGGTTTGTTGTTAAACACTTGTAAATTGTTTCTATTCACTACAATTTCTCATGCGCACACTCTTCATACCTCTTATGCACTTTAAGAACAAAATCTTGTATCTTGATCCCCAACTTCTATATATATTCAGATTTTGTAAGTATACTAAGTAAACATTCAGATTTTGTATCTACATTTAGAACATTTAGCACACATTCAATCTTGTGGCCATACGTAGACACTTTGTATTTTTTCTGTGAATTACAATTAGTGTAGGTAAGCATTTTGGATAACTATAAACTTTGGAAAATAGTGCATTCTCTCTCTACTTCTCATTTGTCTAATTTTGAGGCTTAAGGTGTGTATGCTGAGATTCATTTGTTCAAATATCCTCAAAACATGTGATTATTGTTATTGAGACCCACCTCATTTCCAACATTTGGTATTAGAGCATAATTGACATACACCATTAAAAAGATGAGTGATTATAGATTTGAGATATTTAGCTACTTTATCTTTCAAGGATATGCTATTCCAATTTTTAGTCAATCAACGAAGGAGAAATTCTTTCATCATTTAGGTCATTCAAAACCTTTTGTTAGGCTTGGTTGAATTTAGAGAATTTCTCTTGAAGCAAGAATTCAACACATCTAGGAAGTCAATCAGCCAAGACAAGCATGAAAGGTGTTGAGTCACTTCAATTGCACATTCAAAAGTTTAGTTTTGCATTTTTTTTTTACTTTATGCATTTATAACATTGAAGGGGGATTGTTGAAAAGAATGTCTGAATAGCATAAGGCCCTAATTTCAAGCAACCCTAATTTTTGGTATTTAGCCAAATGTCCATCACAAAAAGTAAAAACTTATTATGAACTCGTGAGTTATTAATTCAAGAGAGCTTTCATTTGATATATAGCATTCAGTCATTAAAGGTCTAGAAATGGAATGAAATCCTAACCCTAATTTATACTCAAATAGAGCTTCCCCTCAGTTTGTACATCAAGGAAGGCAAGTTCGCATAATCAGCTTATGGCTAATTAGGAATATCATTGGATTTTTCTATAAGAAAAGAGAAGTTTTGAAGAACCAAAAAGCAGATCACTTTTTTAAGGTAATGTAAGCTTTAATGGATTTTTAAGTGATGTAGCTATTTTTGTGGATCACTTTGGAGGTCTATATAATAAGTCCTTACAAGTCACATCTTGTCACCTCTTGAGTATCCAACTCAAGAATCATCCAACTTGGAGGTGTACTAACTTCTAGGGGGGTGTGCCTTAATTTCTAGTGAAGTTTTAGAGGAGATTTTGGAGCCAACCATTCACATCTTGCTGAGTTTTCTGAGTAGAAAGTTCTATATTATGTCCTCTTCTTTTGGTTTTGTTGTTTTGAGAATTCATGCCTTCTACATTAGCATAAGGAGGAGTTTTTATATCTATTCAATTATTGTTTACTGGAAAATAGTTATATACTATCTCTATTCACTCCAAACTCACATACACATAGTCTTTATACCTCTTAAGATTTTTATAATCAAAATATTGTATCTAGTTCCCAAAATTCTACCAATATTCAAAGTTTTTAACTATACTCATCACACATTCTAATTTTAGCAGACTTTTAGTTTTGTAGCTATATACACACACTTTGTAATTTCTTAGTGAATATCATTTAGTGTAGGTAAGCATTTCTACTTACTATGTACTTTGACAAGCTGTGTACTCTCGATCTCTGATGGCATCACTATTGTGGCTCTTATGTTGATGACCTGATTGTAGGTGATGATAATGAAGGGAGCATCGAAGAGGTAAAGCAACTTCTTATGCAAGAATTTGACATGAAAGATCTTGGTGTGCTGCATTATTTCTTGGGCATTAAATTTATACATACAGAAACACGTATAGGGATGTTGCAAAGGCAATATCCTTGAATATGCTATAAAAGTACGGTATGGCTGGTTGTAAGCCAATTTCTATGCCATTAGATTAGAATTTGAAGACAAATACTACATGAGGTGAAGCATTGGAAAATGCTACTATGTATAGGAAAATTATGGGAAGTCTTATATGTCTCACAATTACAAGGCCTGATCTAAGCTATATTGTTGGACTTGAAAGTCAATTTATGTAGGTTCCTAGGAAGCCACATTTGGATGCTCTAAGGTGCACTCTACCTTATGTGAGTGATACTTTGGAGTATGCATTGCTTTATGAGGCTGGTGTAGATTTGCAGGTTTATGGATACACAGATGCAGATTGGGCTGGTAGCATTCTAGATAGAGATCTACTAGTGGCTTTCTTTTCTCTCTTGGGAGTGTAGCTAATACATGGAACAGCAAGAAGCAACCCATTGTTGCTTTGTCTAGTACAGAGGCTGAGTGTAGAGGTGTTGCAATGGCAGCATGTGAGGCATCATGGCTAGAGATGCTACTTGCAAATTTAGGTGTGGAAGTGCTAAAGCCTATCACTATCTATTGTGATAATCTTCGTAGCATACCGTTACCACGGAACCCTGTTTTCCATGCTAGAACAAAGCATATCAAGGTACATTATCACTTCATCAGAGAGAAGGTATTAGTAGGTGATATTGATCTTGTTTAAGTGAGAAGAGATGAGCAGGTTGTTGATATTTTCACCAAAGCACTTGGAGCTGAGAAGTTGAAGGAGTTTTGGGAGATGCTTGGATTACAAGATATGGCGTTGAGCTTAGGGGGAGTGTTGAGATATCAAGCTCAACATGTGATGATCCAAGATGACATGTACCAATTTTTTATTTCTCTAAAATGTATAGTGGTCACGCCGGTATATGCCAGGGATACTTCATTGAGTTTTATTAGATTTATCTACCGAGAGTGATGGCACATTTGTTCCTTGCCAACTCACTCATTCACGGACATTAGGTTTTTCCTTATGTACTGATCTTTATATATTGCACTTGTTGTATTCTTGTTTTTAGGTCATTCTTGTACATTCCTTTTGATGTAATAGAAGAAGAAGAAGAAGAAGAAGAAGAAGAAGATCTTCTTCCTTGCTTCAATCTGTCTGTGGTTTTCTTCTTGAGAGTGAGTGTGTGTGTGAGAGCTCTCTTCCTTATCTCCTTTCTTGTGACAGATGGGTTAGTTACATGTTCCATACTCCATTTCTCTTCTTTCCATTTCTCTCAACTCTTGAGCGTATCTTCTAATCGAAGGAGGAATTATGCGCTCCACTCAGCTAGAAGCATAAGAGTCTCTTGACAAGAATTCTCCTTTTTTGCTTTCAATTGAATGAGCCTTTTGTTTGGACACCATTTCATCTAATTGTCCAAATGACCCTTGGAACTGTAATTCTTACTCGTTAAAGAGTTGACTAGCCTCAAACATAGCATGAGCTATTTCAACCATCTTGATGCATAATTTTCTTCCTCATACCTCTAGGTTCGCTCTCGGGTAGGTCTTGTATAATTGTGCTCCATTTGTTCCTTCTCTTAGTTGTTTCTAATACACCTTGACCATCATTTCCAAGTCTTCTAGGATAGATCTACTAATATTGAAGCTGAGTTACAGATGGGTGGGATTTGTGTTGGGAAATGATATTTTTGCTCAATAGTTCTAGCCTTGGTCTCATTTAGGCTACCTTCTAGTTCTGCTAATTTCTTTGATCACTTTCTCTTATTTATTTCTCTACAATCTTTCCATGAATTTTATTTGATTTAACAAGACTCTCCAATTTGACTAGATTCTGATTCCTTTTCTTGCGGCATCTACAAAGGAGATCGTGAGCTCTCAGAGAAACCCCTCATATTCACAAAGAACCCCCATTCTCATATTCAAGATGCAAGGAAAACATGACCATGTTTGATAGAGAGAACAATTTATTAAAACAACCTTGGTTGCATTATCCCAGTATCTATCACATCACATGTAGATTTACAAATTTTTTGCGACATCAATCTTACAACATGCTTGAAAAAGATCTTTTTAAAAATATATTTTTTTCATCGAAATGAGCTTCAAGGATAAGACATCCCTTTGAGGAACATTACACTTGTAAGAGTTCTTGATCTCCCATGGTATCCCATGGGGAATATTTATCCATGTA
>MU261514.1:0-102350 GCA_020310875.1 Ceratopteris richardii
TCATGAAGATAGTCTCTCCAAATTTCAAGTGCATGCACCACTACCTACAACTCTTGTTCATGAACCGGTCCATTGTGTTGTGCAATACTCAACTTAATGCTTTCAGAAGCTTTTTGCTCGCCATCTAGGCTCAAGACTCCCTTATGGCTATGCCACTAGAATCTCTTGAAGCAAGTTAGTCATATGTTCTGCTATCGATGAATAAGAAGAAATGAATTTTCAATAGAAAACTAGAGAGTCCTAGAAATGATCATAGCTAGCTTATTGGGATCCATCCAGACCCCATCAATTGATACCACATGCCCTAAATATGCTATCTCTAGAAGTGACAATTGTGTTTTATCTAGATCTACATACAACTAATTTTCTTTCAACTTATGGAATACTAATTTCAAATTACTCTCATGATCATGTGTAGACCTAGTATACATTAACGAATCATCAACATAATCCACAACACACATTCCAATGAATGGTCAAGGAATATACTTCATTAACATCATCAAAGTAGCAAAAGTATTAGTCAAACCAAATGGCATAACTAGATACACATAATGCCCAAATGATAGGTTGTGCACTTGTTTTATATACATCTTGATCTTTTTACCCTAATCTAATGGTAGCCACTTTTCAAATCTATTTAACTATATACAATAGCTCACCTAGAGCATCTGAACGATCATCTATCCTGGGCATGGCATATCTATGCTTGATGGTAATCTTATTGAGTGTTCGGTAGTGGACACACATCCTATAAGATACATCTTTCTTCTCCACAAGAAGAACTGGTGCTTCAAATGGTCAACAGATGAATCTGTTTAGCCGTTTCTACAAGTACTAATCTAGGACCTTCCGGACTTCATTCTCCTCCTATAGACTCATTCAAGAGGATGGTCGAGAATCACAATCTCAGTCTTGGTACCAAATCAATTCTATGCTCAATTTCATGCAAGTTAGGTAAACTTGAGGTAATTACTTTCAAAATAACTCTTGGAATTCTACACTTACTTTATCTAAAATTACTTTATCTGTGTCTCTTGGAGATACTGATCTCCATGGATTCCATAGTCACCTCGCCTCATTCCCAAACTAGTACATATGTGAAGCAAAGTCTATGAATGTTCGTCTCCTAGCATGCCACTTTTTTACCTAGGGACTATATGAAAATGTGTTAGTCTAGCTATCTCAAAATCCAGTTTGTTCTCATAAGACTGGATCTGAATGGGCACATCTACCATATGTGGTCCGATGTCTTAGCTCCCTTCTCCTCATCTAACTATACTATGAAGGCATACTCTAACTACATAGTCTCTAAGTCTAGCCTCCTTACTAGTTGAGAAATAATACAATTGTCAGTAGATCTAGTGTCAAAGGGTACCTTGATAGAATATCCTACCATGATCCCTCTCATGACAATGAGCTCTATGTCGAGCATAGTAGGACACGTCTTCCTAACCCCTCATGGCCATTATGGGAGATGATATCTCAGATGGAGAATCTCCAAAATCCTCCTCTCCATTATGTGCTACCTATGTAGGATTGTTGAGTATGGTGACTGTTATTTTCTTCTCCTTAGGATAGTCCTTGAAGAGGTGTTATCTTAGACATCCATAACTCAATCCTTTCATCATTGCCTTCTCCTTCTATTGAGGGGTAAGAATAGACTTATTATGCATCCTCTTCGCTAGAGCAAACACTTTCGTTCTTCGTCCTGAAACTATGTTGATCATGTGTGCTTGCTTAGCCTCTTTTTGAGGTTGTATATTGAACAAGAAAGGAGTGGATGAAGAAGAGGGTCAACTCATCTTAGTCAATCAGGACTTGTGACCATGGGAGCCTATGCCCCTATGCACATCCTCATAAACTAAAGCCATCTCCATGGCCTCTTCCAAGGAGTGATCACTCTCCTTGCTCACTAAAGGTCTAATAGTTTATCTAAATCCCAAGAAGAAGTTGTGGACCAGGAGAAACTCTTGGATAGTATGTGGTACTTATGAAGTATCTCTCTATACCTACCCGAGTAATATTGAATCATTTTTTTTCTTTCTCTGATGAAAAAAAAAGTATCTAACACTTTGGAAATCTCGCTAGGTGGTATAAAGTTATTGTAGAAGATGATTTTAAATTTTTCACAAGTCATGGATCTTTCTTGTCTTGTTCTATATTATGCCTCCACTTATGGGAGATGTCCATGAGATAATATATGGTTTGCTAGATATTATGCCTATTGTCCAAGATATGGCATAAACAGAAGCATTCCTCCCACTTGTTGAGCCACTCCTCAATAGCATCAGCAATCCTAGCACTTGGTATTTGTTGATGTTCGGATCCCGCAGACACGTACAAAGAGGATAATACAAAAATGAAAGAGACAATAGACTTGACATGTGATTGCGTAGAATTTCCCCCACATATTCTGACAGAGAAGTCTATCAAAGTATGTGTATTTATATGTATGTCTCATTACGAAATCCTAAATAAAAGGTACATGAGGAAAGCACTTCAAAAAATGTGCTTTTGTTTTATTTACAAGATCATAATCTAATATTTTTACAAAATCATCACTTTCTAAAGTGATATATTATTCTTTTACAAAAATAACTAGAACAATATCTTCTAAACATTCTTCTAAATATCTGCAAAAATATTTGAATAATTCCATGAGATTTCACACCCTCATAAATCTTAACTTGCTCAATCAAAAACACAAATCGCATTAAAACCCTCAAGACATAAAAAATCCATATAACATTCCATTATTCGATAAAATATAACATGTCTCCTAGTTGACAAGAAATTCATCTCAGTTGATAAAAATAAAATAGACATGGATGGTCAACCACATGTCCCATCACTGAACAATCATAAGCATGTTCAATGTAAAAGAACATGCATGAAGTTGGAAAACTAGAAGTTTATGTGACTATGAATGATATACAGTGCTAAAGTCTATTTTGGAACCTAGGTTCTGGAAGAATAGAATTCAAAAGTAATTACAAAACAAACAACTCAATCTAATAGAATAAGTTTTCTAGAAAACTATGATGTGAAAAAATAAATTTGATAAACTACTTACCATGATGGGAAGAAATACATCTAATAAATAATATTTAATAAATAACCTACCGAACTCTTATGTGTATGGGTAGGGTCCATATCCTATCACTAAACATCTACAAATAATGTTAGCAATATTTGAGTTAAAATAGAAAAAAAAGGCTTATCTTGGAATTATTCATATAAAATAATAATAATTATTATAATAATAATAAAAATAAATAAAATAAATGAGAGTGTATGACAAATAAATAAATAAGTTCAAAAAAGAGTGTTAAATAAAAAATAAATAAACAAATAAAAAGGGTGAAGAGAGTGTTAAGAGTTATGTGAAATATTTATAAAATATCAAAAAGAGAAAATAGGCTATTGGATAAGGTTACCTCTTGGAAGTATGAGGTTGTCAGCTCAAATATCTACATGCTAAATAAGAAACTATGTACACCAACTAGAGAAATAAGTACGCTAACTAGGGAAATAACTAAGCACTTATTGCCACTCATAAGTTATGGTTCGTGCATAGCCAACGACTACCAACGGAACCAAAGGGAACCAAAGTGAACCAAGAGAACCATGAGTGCTAGAGAAGCCAAAGATGTCAAAGTTATGCCATAGTTCTATGCCTTAGTCGATGCTTTGGTGTCACCGAATGATAACCAAATTGATAACTAAATTGATAAAAAAACTTGATAAACGAACCGAACTCAAACACTCAAAAATGCACAGTGAGCATAGGGGGTACCAGGAGTATAGTGAGCATAGCGAGCATAGTGAGCACAGTAGGCACAGTGAGCATAGTGAGCACCACCATGATAGTGAGCACAAGGAGTACAATGTAACAATAAGTAGAGGGGGTAGAGTCTGCCAGTGCATAGTACCAAATTTTAAAAAATTCAAAAAAAACCTAACAACAAACCAAATTAAACGAAATTGGTAAATGAAAACCTCGACTAGGCGGTTGAGAAATGTATCGATTAATCAAGGAACACCATGAATCATGACCGGATGCTGAAAAACCACCTTTGTAGACGTGCCTTGGCTTTGATACCACTATTGATCTTCAGATCCCTGACACACACGTACACAGAGGATTACACAGAAAGGAAATCACATGAAAGTACTTAGAGAATAGAAGGAGACAAGAGACTTGACACGAGATTGGGTACAATCTTCCCCATGTAATCAGATGGATGAGTCTATCAGAGTATCTGTATTTATAGGTATTTCTCATTACATCCTGAATAAAAGATACATGAGGGTAGCGCTTCGAGAAGCCTGCTTTTACTTTTTTTACAAAATGGAAATCTATTAATTTTACAAAATCATTGCTTTCTATAGCAACCTATTATTCTTTTACAAAAAAAACGAAACTACTATCTTGTAAATATTCTTCTAAATATCAACAAAAATATTTGAAAAACTCCATGTATGTTCAGAACCTCGTGAATCTTCACCTACTATTTCAAAACAAAAATCACATTAAAACCCTCAAGATATTAAAAATCCATATAGCATTCCATTATTCCATAAAATATAACAATATCTATTTACCTTAAGGTCCTTAAGCTACCATGGGGCTTTTCTGATTATTATGCTCTCTCTAGGGATCTCTGGACTTTGATGATCATCTCGAGCATGTTCAATTTTTAGTGGTCTTTTGCTCTCTATTGGAAATCCAATCATTAAGTATAAAAAAGAATCAATGAAATGAGATTTCCATCAACATTCACAATATTGTTGAGAACATGTAAGCAACAAACTCATCGAAGAATCACCTAAAAAATAGTATGGAATTTCAAAATTCTTATGATAGGCAAAAATGTTCAATGCTTTGATAGATAGTGTTTGAGAAGCCCTAGGTCTGAATCGACCTTCAATTATTATTTTTAAGCCCTTCAAGCTTAGATATTATAGAGAGAGAATAAAATCGAGGAAATAATATTACACTAAAGTTACTCTATGGCCTAAGTTAAGATACTTAAAACAAGCTTCATAGAATTCTCGTAAAGATACTTCTATTCTCCTATGTGTGGTCCACCTTTCTTTCATACAACATTGTTCCTCATTCTTTCCTCTTCGTGTTCAATTTTAAAATGGAAAGCATGATGTAATTAAGGTTTATAGAGAATAGAAAACTTACCATCCCTATATTCTTTTCTATATGCATGAGAGGTCGTAAGTATCCATTGTAAACATTATCCATACAATGCATAACCAAAAATTCAAGATGGTTATCTCACTATCAAGGCCTATTCCAATTCTTCCCCCTTATTAGAACTCTTTCGTTAGAGTTGAAAAGAAAGATAATGTGCTGATGCATATACACACATACACATACACACATATACATACACACACATACGCACACACACACATACACATATACACCTACAAACATACACTAACATGCATACATACATACACATGCATACACACACATACACACACATACACACACATGCATATACATGCATACACATATACACACACATACACATATACACACACATACACATACACACATAGAGACACACAAACATACATACACTCACATGCATACACTCACATGGATACATACGCACACATGCATATGCATACATACATACACACATGCATACACACACATACTATAGTGTTTCCTCAATCACAATCTATCTTCAATCACAAGATTTCTATCACTCAAGAATAGTAGAAGAGAGGGAAACAGAACTTACACAAGATAAGGGAAAATTTGGCATAGAATAGTCGACAAGATATGACTTAGAGAAAGAGAAATTATGGTATTATAGATTTGAATCAATTGATACAATAGATTTGGAAAATAGTTCCTTGACGAAGCCTCTACCTCGTGACCACCGTTGAGCTATCACACTCTTATTCCTACTGGTACTCTCAATCACAAGGTAATTCTCAAATTTGTGGATTCCTTCTCTTTGATATGCAGGTCTTCTTATCACGTACTTGATTGCTACCCATAGAAATGCACGATCTACCAAATTTAGAAACAAACTGATTTTGCACAATCACTTTTGCAAAAGCATGGGTTTGTAGTAGTCAAGTAGTTTCCTTACAGGTACCTATCCATAAAGAGAATAAATGTACCAAAACGACATATCCAAAGACATCTATGACTTGGAATGACATGTAAGCATCTAAATAATGAACTCAACACTAATACAAGCCCTGTACCTGAAAAGCGATGAGGAATTAGTGTAAGCTTGTGAGAGAAGATTTTATTTAGATTTTCAAACTGCACAATAGTGTTAGAGATGACCTAGTTCCAAATCCACCTCTAAGTACCACTTTTGAGCCCTAAAAGTTTAGAAATTCTTAAGATAGAATAAAATCAAAGAATGTTCTTATAGGAAACTAAATGTAGATCCCTAAATGAGGTACTTAAAATATGATTCACAAAAGTTTAACAAAAGCACTTTTATTCTCTTAAGCATGCTCTACACTTCTCTCATACAATCTTTTTCCTAATTCTTCCATCTTTACGTTCAATCTTCAACCAAAAAACATGATATGCATAAGGTCTAGAGAGAAAATATGGAAATTTTCATCTGAACTTTTTTCTACATGCATAAAATGAAGTAATTGTTCAATCTAAGCATTATCTTTGCAATGAAATTTGGAAAAATCAAATGAATTATTTCACTAGCAAAAGAGGTAAAATTTGGAAAAATCAAATGAAATTTGGAAAAATCCAAAGTACTCAGAGGTGGTAAAATTAAAAATTACAAAACTAGAAGAAGCAGCTATAATTTTCCAGTAGAACATTCTAGGTGGCTTTCTTCTATGGTTATTGTACCCAATAACAATAGTGGAAAAATAAGAGTTAGTGTTGATTTTCGTGCCTTGAATAACGTAATTGTTCAAGATGGATTTCCTCAGCCCTTCATAGAGCAAGTTCTTGAGGAAGTAGGTAGACACACTTTGTATAGCTTCTTGGATGGTTTTAGTGGCTACAACTAGATAGTGATCCATCCTAATGATAGGGACAAAACAACCTTCGCTACTCCATGCGGCACTTATCTCTATACCTGCATGGCTCTAAGATATCATGAACTACACCCTTGAAGTGTGGTATCCTTATACTCATGGTCTCTATGCAGTCTAAGGTGCGCTAAACCATGCATATATTAGTCATAACTGGTTAAGAGAAAGAGAATCATGATTCCATGCTAGGATAAGATCTAAGTATGTTTTTATGATTTTATGTTTTTTTTTTAAGTTTATGTGCTTTATGTACACCTTATATCAAAGTGGGAGCGGAAATAGACTAGTAACAAGTGTTTTGATAAAAGAAATAATAGAGAAAGAAACTTTTAGTATGCTTTGCTTTCTTTTAATGTATATGCATGCTAAATTGTGAAAATGTTGATAGCATTTTGGCATAAAATTGAAGATCAAAACAATGAAACGAAGATTCCTTCATGCAATTCTCGAAACAAATAGTGCCAACGAACAATATATATACAAAGAAACCAAAGGGCACTACACATCCTTGCAATAATCCTCATGCTTGCAGCACTGCATAATAATAAGAATGGAGATGGAAGAGAGTGATACTCTCATTGGCGTTGCTCAGTGTGCCTCTATCTTTGTTGTTTTTGCTTTGCATGCCTCTCTCTTTGTGACTCTATCTACCCGATGTGTGCATGCATGTGGAATCTTTGTTCACTAATCACGAGATATCCTAGGCTTTCGCTCCCCTATTAACTCATACTAAAATTCCAAGGCACATGCTCTAGATACTAACTATAAGGCAGAGCAAAAATTTCTCTTCAATTAGGAGACTTGTGAATGATGTGTGTGCTACTCTTCTCCCATCCAATACAGCCTCTTGCATCCAAATTACTAATGATCTGGAATGGTTTAGTGCCACCATGTGGCCATTATGCAACAGTCATCACCTATACCATTGATTACCTTTGAATATACCCTAAGCTTGGGACCTTGGCTATGGTTGGCCCTTGTCCCACACACACATGGAGTGGTTTGTGTGGACGAAGGTCTGAGAATTTTGATTAAGATTCAAGTTTTGTTTGATCCCATTTCACTAAACAAAAAGGAAAAATCATCTCCACATGTACAAGGACCAAGGGAAAGTTATCGGGTATAGATTATGAATAATATTCCTATTTCGATTGATTCAAAAATAGGATCTAACTATATAGAAGAGTATTTAAAGAAAGCAAGCAAATAGTTTACGCATAATTTGCTATGTGAATGCCCAAATGGTTCATAGCAGTGGATAAAGATAGCAATTTATACGGAGCTACTTTGGATCCACCTAATTAGAATGTTTATGCTATGGAGGCAGCATTTTCACATACGATAAAACCCTTAAATGGGTATGGAGGTGTTATTCCAGAATTGAGATTCTATCCACATTGTCCGGTTCATTCAACGTTTCACGTGCAAAATCATATGAGATTTCGAATGAATCATGTAGGGAAAAGAATACACATGGATTCTCCTCTTTTGAAATTCAATCGAGGGAGGATTTCTAGAGATATCAAGGTTTGTATGAAGTGCTTATCATGGTACATGATTGAATACCTCACGTTCTTTCGAAATAGGGAAGGGGGGGAATATTGTGTAGCTACATGGGTCAGAGCAATAAAACCCTTGGGTATCTAGATGTGAAATCCTAGGGATTTATTGTTTTTTATACTTAGTTGAAGGGTCCTTGAACCATAGGCTTGAGCATCTTAGGTTTATTTAGAAGGTTTTCGTACCCTCTGAATGCCTATTTGAGAGCATGAGAGGGCCTTCCCTTAGAAGGCATGTGATTTCATGTGATTTTGTAGATTTGGAAACCATGTGATCACCTGGGGGAGCCACGTAGTATGCACTTGACTGTGATGTGCATCTCTCTCCTTAGTGCGGGATTCTTTGATAGAGTCCTTAGTTGATTTCTTGAAGGAATGATCCTTAAACAACACGAGAAATTGTGTACAATCTGTGCACTAATGATCCATACATGGTTCAATGTTAAGATCAAGTATAGAAAGAGCCCCCTATGTCTGACTATTACCACCGAGATACTTCCATCTAAACCAAAAGATGGAAAAGCTGAAGATGGGGTCTTCGAGGAGTGCTCTTATGTTAAGGCCATCACTGCCAAGATGTTTCAATGCACAACATAGCATTCATCCATACCAATGACTTCAAAATAAAAAGTCTCGACACAAATGCCTCTTACTGCATCGCGATGAGGAGGTAAAGAGACACCCATTCCAGGTCTGTGAGAGTGGAAGCTCAAGGTTAGGCCTAGGAGGAGTACCCTACGCAAGATCATCGCATATAAAGCACAATTTTCACCCACACTACAAAGAATCTTCATCATCCTACTTAATACCAACAATGCAAGCTAGATTATGGATCCCACTTCATGCATGAAGCTTAATCAAGGGACTAAGGAAATAGTCAAATAAAGGAAACGAATGCAAATATTATGAAAGATAACAAGTATAGGAGAATATATATATATATATATATATATATATATATATATATATATATATATATATATATATATATATATATATATATATATATATATATATATATATATATATATATATATATATATATATATATATATATATATATGCCAAATGTCTTCTTATTATTAATCGGATTGTGATTTGAGATGTGGAATTCTAAAGTTATCAAAATTAAAAGAGGTTTTCAAACGGGAATTAAATTCGTCACGTGGGTGGCATGTTATACTTTATGGAATATATTGCCTTTATAAGGGGTTTTACTCTTTTCTTTCCCACACCAATAGAGGGGAGGACATGGAAGACAATGATACCCTCATTGGCGTTGCTCAGTGTGCCTCTGTCTTTGTTGGTGTTGCTTTGCATGCCTCTCTCTTTATGACTCTATCAACTGGATGTGTGCATGCATGTGGAATCTTTGTTTACTAATCACGAGATATCCTAGGCTTTTGCTCCCCTATTAACTCATGCTAAAATTCCAAGGAACATGCTCTAGATACCAACTATAAGGCAGAGCAACAATCATTCCCAATACATTGATTACCTTTGAATATACCCCGAGTTTGGGTTCTTGGCTATGGCTGGCCCTTGTTCCACACACACATGGAGTGGTTTTTGTGGATCAAGGTCTGAGAATTTTGATTAAGATTCAAGTTTTGTAGGTGTTCCCTTCCAGAAGATGCACCTCCTTGTGAGCATTGTCCAGAGGCTAAGGATCACTATACCAAAGACTGCCCAAGAAGTCGTCCTGCTCCAATCCACATGATTGTAGTCTCTCCACAAGAAGAAGGTATGACCACTCAGTCTTATGCTGTTTTATCCTCTACAATGCCCATGATGACTCGAGCCAGACAAGCGGCAACAAACCGTAGAGAGGAACAAGAGGGACTCGAGGATAAAGAGGAGGAAAAGAAGGTTGGGTGGAAGGACCAAGCAAATATTGAAGGAGCTTATGAAAGGATTGCTACTTCACTAAGGGATCAAACAACAAGTCTGCAAGAAGACACACATGAGGTTAACATTGAGCAGATCTTGAAAGGTATTCATCACAAGGTTAGTTTGTACGAACTCATAAAGATGGATTCAAAAATAAGAAGTGACCTATTAAGATTGTACACTCTGCTTACTTGAGCCAACCACCTAGTATAGATGGTTTCATGTTTGATTTTCCCCCTACACCCCTGGCAGACTACCAAAGCTCAAGGTTATCTGTTCTTATAAAGGATGAAGCTCTCATAGGTGTGATTATAGATGGAGGCTCTGGCATTAATTTGATGCCAGATTTCACAATGAGGAAACTCAATTTGAACCCCACCAAGATGGCACCATTCACAGTTACCCTAGCAGATCAACATTGAGTTGCGCCAGTTCGCATTATTGAAAAGATAGTGATGATAGTATAGGGCTCTCACTTTGTTCTAGATTTTGTTGCTATTGCACTTCCACAGGAGACTTCTTACCCTTTACTCCTGGGGAGGCCTTGGTTGAGACAAGCAAAAGCTTTGCAAGATTGGGGGAAAAACAAACTGTGGATTTCAACAAGCACCAACAGCCAAATGCAACTACGTTTGGAAGAAGAATTCGACTCAGGGAAAACTTTTGGGTATACTGTGGACACTCAGGTAATGCCCTCTCTACCCCAAGAAGAAGATACATTATTGAATTGGATGATGGAAAGTGTAGTGTTGCACGGTGGAAATCAATGAAATAGAGGAAGAATTTGCAGATGAAGGAGTTGCAAGAAGAGGCCATGTAGAGGAGGTACTGGGGTATCTACTTTTAAGAGGAGCATGCAGCAAGCACTCCAGTACTTCACCTATTCAAGGGAGGTTCTCCATAGGGGAATATACCCTTTAACACTTCTGTGAGCAGGTAGATATCAATGATTGCATAGACTTGTGAATACTCAAGAAAATATTAATGACAAATGATAATAAAGGAGGACCAATCACTCCTTAGTTCGAACGGATGATTACAACATAGGCAAAAGAAATGCTCTAAAGTTGATGCTCTGGCTAGCATGCCACTCCAGAACTAAACAATATCATTACAAGAGATTCATCCAATCCATACAATGAACACAACTAGATGCAGATTAGCACTCATCAATACAAAGTCTGAAGAATTGATCTAAGGAAAAGAGCATAAAAATACAATTGACTCACACTGAAAGACAAAGACAGGCCACTCACTTCACACTATAGTGCTATTAGCCCTCCACTGGGAAGCCCACGCTCAATATCCGCACCATAGAGTCACTTCCTACAGTAGGCTTGTAACCACAGAGTGCAAAGAAAGGACCCCTTTATGCATGTAAGTATATGTGTGTCCCAAATGAACACAAGTCCCTTGCTTTTATAGGCTCTAATAGGCCAAGAGGGCCTTGCCCATTCCTCACGTCCACTGATCATGCGCCGGTTCATTGCCCAAGATTGGAGGGGTAAATGAAATTTGCCACAAGTCTTGAATTGGGTCCTCAAAAATAGGCAGTCGTCATGAATGGTTGGCGGCAACAGTGATTTATCCACTTTCACTTTTACCACTTACACTTTTACTATCACTTTTGCATGCAAGCTGAGATCCTCATTTTGTGCCGCCCGTGATATTTGAATGACCGTGAGAAGCACATCCTTCACCTAATTTATGTAGTAGCTTTTGATCCTTACATATTAAGTGGGCGGTGTGGGAGGTGAGTTCTGGGGAGTTGAGGGAGATTACGGGGGGTGTGGGAAGCTTTGAGTGGGAATAAGAGGTAAGTTGTGGGGAGTTGTGGGGGTTTTTGAGGGATGGTCAAAATTTATCCAAGATTTCAGAATTAATATTGCATCATTGAAAAGTACTTGTTGATAGATTTCCAACAATATATAACACTGTAGGGTTTGGTTAAAAAATGATACTCAAAATATCCATCAAAACCTGCATGAGAACCTTGTGGGAGGTCCTGGGAGATTATGGGATTTGTGGGGTTTGTGGGGTTTGTGAGGGGTCGTGGAGGGGTGTGGGGTTTGTGGTGTTTGGTGTGTTTGTGGGGTTTGTGGGGTTTGTGGGGTTTGTGGGGGGTCATGGAGGGGTGTGGGGTTTATGGTGTTTGTGGGGTTTGTGGGGTTTGTGGGGGGTCGTGGATGGTTGTGGGGTTTGTGGTGTTTGTGGAATTTGTGGGGTTTGTGGGGTTTGTGAGGGGTTGTGGAGGGGTGTGCAGTTCGTGGGGTTTGTGGGGTTTGTGGGAGGTCTTGGAGGGGTGTGGGGTTTGTGGTGTTTGTGGGGTTTGTGAGGGGTCATGGAGGGGTCTGGGGTTTGGCGTTTGTGGTGTTTGTGGGGTTTATGGGGTTTGTGGGGGGTCGTGGAGGGGTCTGGGGTTTGTGCTTTTTGTGGGGTTTGTGGGGTTTTTGGGGGGTTGTGGAGGGGTGTGGGGTTCGTGGGGTTTGTGGGGTTTGTGGTGGGTCGTGGAGGGGTGTGGGGTTTGTGGGGTTTGTGGTGTTTGTGGGGTTTGTAGGGGCTCGTGGAGGGGTGTGGGGTTTGTGGGGTTTGTGGGGGGTTGTGGAGGGGTGTGGGGTTTGTGGGGGGTTGTGGAGGGGTGTGGGGGGTTGTGGAGGGGTGTGGGGTTTGGGGTTTGTGGTGTTTGTGGGATTTGTGGGTTTTGTGGGGGCTCGTGGAGGGTTGTGGGGTTTGTGGTGTTTGTGGGGTTTGTAGGGTTTGTAGGGTTTGTGGGGGGGTTGTGGAGGGGTGTGGGGTTCGTGGGGTTTATGGAGGTCATGGAGGGGTGTGGGCTTTGTGGGCTTTGTGGTGTTTGTGGGGTTTTTGGGGTTTGTGGGGGTCGTGGAGGGGTGTGGGGTTTCTGGGGTTTGTGGTGTTTGTGGGGTTTGTGGGGTTTGTGGGGGGTCCTGGAGGGGTGTGGGGTTTGTGGTGTTTGTGGGGTTTGTGGGGTTTGTAGGGGGTCGTGGAGGGGTGTGAGGTTTGTGGGGTTTGTGGTGTTTATGGGGTTTGTGGGGGGTTGTGAAGGGGTGTGGGGTTTGTGGGGTTTGTGAGGGTTGGTGGAGGGATGTGGGGTTTGTGGTGTTTGTGGGATTTGTGGGGCTTGTGGGGGGTCGTGGAGGGTTGTGGGTTTTCTGATGTTTGTGGGGTTTTTGCGGTTTGTGGGGGGTTTTGGAGGGAAGCAGGGTTCGTGGGGTTTGTGGGGGGTTGTGGAGGGGTGTGAGGTTTGTGGGGTTTGTGGTGTTTGCGGGGTTTGTGGGGGTTCATGGAGGGCTGTGGGGTTTGTGGGGTTTGTGGTGTTTGTGGGGTTTGTGGTGTTTGTGGGGTTTGTGGGGGGTCGTGGAGAGGTATGGGGTTTGTGGTGTTTGTGGGGTTTGTGGGGTTTGTGGGGGGTTGTGGAGGGGTGTGGGGTTTGTGGGGTTTGTGGGGCATCGTGGAGGGGTGTGGGGTTTGTGGGGTTTGTGGTGTTTGTGGGGCTTGTGGGGCTTGTGGGGTTTGTGGGGAGTCGTGGAGGGTTGTGGGGTTTGTGGTGTTTGTGGGGTTTGTGGGGGGTTGTGGAGGGATTTGTGGGGTTTGTGGGGGGTTCTGGAAGGGTGCGGAGGGGTGTGGGGTTTGTGGGAGGTTGTAGAGATGGTGGGGGCTGCAGGGGTGGTGGGGGAAAAGAGGAGGGCCGATGGAGTTGGAGGGGGTCATGGTGATGGTGGGGGCCGCGGGGGTGGTGGGGGAAAATAGGAGGGGACGGTGGGGTTGGAGGGGGTCGTGGTGATGGTGGGGGCCGCGGGGTTGGTGGGGGAAAAGAGGAGGGGACGGTGCGGTTGGAGGGGGTCGTGGTGATGGTGGGAGCCACGGGGGTGGTGGGGGAAAAGAGGAGGGGACGGTGGGGTTGGAGGGGGTTGTGGTGATGGTGGGAGCCGCGCGGGTGGTGGGGGAAAAGAGGAGGGGAGGGTGGGGTTGGAGGGGGTTGCGGGGGAGAGAGAGAGAGAGAGAAAGAGAGAGAGAGAGAGAGAGAAACGCCGCGATACAGACCCCCACATCAAGTCTTTGCACCGTCCTGGTGCAATTCCCGAAGCTGAAAACAAGATAGTGAAGGAAGTTCTTTCTCCTTGACTTACTTCAGGTAATTCTTCATCCTAGAGATATTGATTCCACCTTTTTTTAATAATATAATGAAATGCAATCACTGAATGAAATACGGTAGGTAGAGTGAATGAAATGCTTTCAATTTACCTTAATTCAGGTACTTCTTCACCCTGGAGATATTGACCAGGGGTATCCTCTTACCCTGCAAATCCTCGAGATGTACTGCTCCATGAGTTGATACCTTTACCATTGTGTAAGGTCCTATCCATTTGGGTGCTAGATTGGTTGAAATTGCTCAGATCTGATGCACTAAAACCATGGATCCTTCCTATACCTCAATGGACCTTAGATACCTCGCATGCAGTCTCTTGCGCTCTTCTTGTGTTACCTGAAGTTTTTGCATTGCTCCTTCTCTGTATTCTTCTAATGCCACCAATCTCTCAATCGGAGGTTCAATTCCAATGGTTTTGGTTCCTATTTCCTTTTTCATAATGAATTCAAATGGGGCCAATGCCTCTTTTCCAT
The DNA here is from genome assembly GCA_020310875.1 of Ceratopteris richardii. Classification (NCBI taxonomy): domain Eukaryota; kingdom Viridiplantae; phylum Streptophyta; class Polypodiopsida; order Polypodiales; family Pteridaceae; genus Ceratopteris; species Ceratopteris richardii. Next base: position 15,147 of record MU261514.1, read on the forward strand.
ATACTAAGTGAAATGGACTCTCAGCACTGGTTCCCCTTCTTTTAGTTCTGAAAGCCCAAATTGCACCAATCAATGCTTGTGGCCAAAAGCTTTGATGATCAAAACATAATTTGCGCAGCAACCCGATCAAAATCTTATTGGAGCTCTCTGCTTGGCCATTTGCTCTTGGATAGTAGGCACAAGAATTTTTATGGAAGACCTTGTACCTATCAAATATAAATTGGAGCAGCTAATTTACAAAATGTGTTCCCTTATCACTAGTGATTTCCAGTGGGCAACCAAATATTAAGAAAATACGTTTATACAAGAACTTAGGTACTGTTAACGCCGTGCAGTCCATAGTGGCTTTAGCCTCTATCCATTTAGTTGCATAACATGTGGCCATCAAAATATACTTCTTACCCCGAGGTTGACCAGTTGGACTAACTGATACTATGAAATCAAGACCCCATCGTTCAAATGGGAGCCACCCTGTAGATATGACTAATGGTTGGAAATTCAATCTGGTTGGCGTAGGAGCACATCTCTGGCAAATGTGGCATTCTTTAGCAAACTTGATCGCATCCTTGTAAATATGAGGCCACCATAGTCCCTTGTGGATGATTCTGCAAGCGAATTCTCCCCCCTTTAGATGCCCTTCACTATGTGCTGCCTCAAACAAAGGGGTTACCTCCTTTGGATAAACACACTTTCTCAAGATACCATCCTAACAATATCTATATAAATATCCACTTATAAGTGAATACGCTTTAGTTTTAAGGAGTAATCTTCTCTTTGGTTTTCCAGTAGGAAGAAAATTGAGTATTCCATCATACCAATCAGTTTGAATTGCTACTAGGAAGAGATTACTATCCACCTGTTCATCATTAATACCTCTTGCCTTCTCGCTCATTGCAGTCCTCGACACTTCATCTGCCATGTAGTGCTCTCTTCCTGGCTTAATATGAATATGAAAGTTAATTCTTGAGTAACCATCTCCAAACCCTTCCAGCCACTCTAGGCTTGTTTATCAAGTACTTCAAGGGCTGATGATCAGATATGACTATAAAATCTACACCAAGAAGATAATGTCGAAACTTCTGAAGAGCAAATACAATAGCCAAACCTTCCCTTTCTATTGTACTCTCATTCCTTTCTGCCTTGGTGAGTAATCTGCTGGCATAGGAGATAGGTCTGTCAACCTTGTGTGATGATGGTTGAGCTAGAACTGCACCAAGAGCATGGAGACTGGCATCTATATGCACATGAAACTCCAATGACCAGTTAGGAACACTTAAAAGTGGAGCAGTACATAACCTCAATTTTAGTTCACAAAATGCTTTCTCAACTTCATCACTCCATGAGAAGGGGACCTTTTTAGTGGTAAGCCTTGACAAGGGCTTATCTATTTCTGAATACATTCGTATGAATCTTCTATGCTATCCTCCAGGGCCCAAAAAACTTTGCACTTCTTTTGGGCTTTGTGGAATAGGCATGGATAGAATAGCAGTAACCTTTGCAAGGTCAACCGTTATCCCTTCAGCAGATACTATGTGACCAAGAAGAATGCCCTTGGTGAACAAAAAATGACATTTAGCAGGGTTTAACTTCAAACCTGTTTTGAGACATTGCTCAAAGATTTCCTTTAGATTTTCCAAATGATCATGGAAATCTTGAACTGCTGCTCTTCTATCTGTGCCTGAAAACTCTAAAACGTCATCCATGAAAATGCAGAGAAAGGTTGTTAACCACTTGCCCAATATCAGATACATTGTTCTATTAAAATAAGCTAGTGTATTCTTCAAGCCAAAAGCCATGCGAGTATAGACATAAGTGCCCCATGGAGTAACAAAGGCTGTTTTGTCCCTATCATCAAGATGGATCACTATCTGATTGTAGCCACTAAAACCATCCAAGAAGCTATACAAAGTGTGACCGGCTACTTCCTCAAGTACTTGCTCTAAAAAGGGATGAGGAAATCCATCTTGAAGAGTCACTTTATTTAAGGCACGAAAATCAATGCAAACTCTTACTTTTCCACTATTTTTCTTGGGTACAATAACCATAGAAGAAAGACACCTGGAATGTTCTACTTGAACAATTATACTTGCTTCTTGTAGTTTTTTAACTTCCAACTTTACCGGCTCTGCATATTTTGGATTGAGTCGATACGGCCTACTTCTTTCAGGCATGGCTCCCTCAACTAAGGGTATTCTATGTAATCCAAGCTCCTCTAGTATCCCTGTTAGATCTTTGTAGAACCATGCGAAGACATTTTTATAAGCAAAAAGTAAAGAAGTTACCTTCTGCAGTAAAGGAGGATAATGCCATAGCGAAGAGGCCAAGTGGACTACTTGAGGATTCTCTTCATCCCCTCAATTTATTTCTTGGACCAGTGTTTCAGGACTGGTCTTACTTGAGAAATCATCTCCACTGTATGCACGAGTGGAATTTAGCTTATATTCTGTAATATGTTCCCTGGTCCATCGTTGAGGTATATCCGAAAAGGGGAGATCCTCTCTGCATTCAGGCTCATAACTTTCCTTTTCTGGAACTTCTATAGTTGCCCCTACGATGTTTGTATTCTCCTGCAAACTTCCATTCTTCAACTCCTTGGGAACTTCATGGCCTTCTCCTCCAACTCCTTCATTCGTAAGTTCTTCTTTTATTTCACTGATTTCCACCGTGCAACACTCTGCACTTTCCATCATCCAATTCAATAATGTATCTTCTTCTTGGGGTAGAGAGGGCATTACCTGCGTGTCCACAATATACCTAGTAGTTTTCCCTGAGTCAAATCCTTCTTCCAAATGTAGCTGCAGTTGGCTATTGGTGCTAGTTGAAATCCATAATTTGTTTTCCCCCTAATCTTGCAAAGCTTTTGCTTGCCTCAACCAAGCTCTCCCTAGTAGTAAAGGATAGGAAGTCTCCTGCGGAAGTGCAATAACAAAAAAATTCAACACAAAGTGTCAACCCTATACTATCATCCGTACCTTTTCAATGATGCCAAGAGGTGCAACCGGATGTTGATCTACTAGTGTAACTGTGAATGGTACCATCTTGGTGGGGTTCAAATTAAGTTTCTTCATTGTGAAATATGGCATCAAATTGATACCAGAGCCTCCATCTATGATCACACCTGCAAATAATCTTGAGCTTTGGTAGTCTGCCAGGGGTGCAGGGGGAAAATCAACCATGAAACCATCTATACTGGGTGATTGGATCAAGTGAGCAGAGTGCATAATCTTCAATAAGTCACTTCTTATTTTTTAATCCATCCTTATAAGTTCGTACACACTAACCTTGTGATGAATACGTTTCAAGATCTGTTCAATGTTTACCTCATGAGTGTCTTCTTGCAAACTTGTTGGTTGGTCCCTTAGAGAAGTGGCCATCCTTTCATAAGCTCCTTCAATTTCTGCTTGGCCCTTCCACCCAGACTTCTTTTCCTCCTCTTTATCTTGGAATCCTTGTTGTTCCTCTCTACTGATTGCTGGTGCTTGTCTGGCTCTAGTCATCATGGGCATTGCAATGCAATGATGTGGATTGGAGCAGGATGACTTCTTGGGCAGTCTTTGGTATAGTGATCCTTGGCCTTTGGACAATGTTGACAAGGAGGTCCATCTTCTAGAAGGGAACACCTATTTTGCATATGGCCATACTCACCACAGCGATAACACATCAATGGTCTATTATATCTAGGCTTTGTCATATGATTTTCCTCTCTATTAGGTGCATTTGAAGTACTAGCATAATATGAATCCAAAGCTTGAGGGCTACCTCGTTGCTGTGTACCTTTGAGGTAGTAACAGTCTCTAGCTTCATGACCATCCTTTCCACAAAATGGACAACTTACCTTGTTAGTGCAATTAGCATTGGAATGTCCATTGTTGTTACATATTGTACACCAGATCTGCCTTCTTATATCCTGAGTGGTCCACAAATCTTCTAACTCACGGCGAAGTTGGGCTACTTCATCATCAGTGCGACGCAATGGTGGCAAGACGTATCTCTTCTTGTTGATTTTGTTGCATTCTCAATGCCTCCAGTTCCTTCCTCAGTTGCCCAATAGGGTCTAGTTCTATAGCATAATTGGATTGTGTATCCCCTTCAAAATGTTGCCTAGCTTCTTCAATGCGTGATGCTGCTACAACAAAATCATTGAGGCTTGCATCCAATCTAAGAGACTCACGTAGCTTCTGATGAGATGACTTGGGTAGAGCTTTTTATATCCATTTTTTAACCAAGAAGTCACCTAGAGCATGTGGCAGATGTGCAACAAGTGCTTTTGTTCTACTGTGAAGTTCATGAAAGGATTCACTTGATCTTAGCTTTAGCTTCTCTAGCTGATCTAGAGCTCTTTCCAAGGAATCACTTGGTCGAAATGTCTGTGAGAATGCCATCTTCAGAGCCTCCCATGTAGCAAAATGGCCATCTGCATATTAACTGTACCATTTGTCAGCAAGGCCTTCCAATGTGGATGGGAAGAGTACCAACATTGCATCCTCTCTATTCTGCAGACCTCGTCCATGGCATAAGGAGTTGAACCTCCTCACATGATCATCAGCATCCTCATAAGCTTGTCCCTTGAAGGTAGGGAACTTGATATTGAGTCTGGATAGTAAATGAGAGAGATCCTCCATTTGCACTAGTGTTTCTTCTAACGTATCTGAGGAGAAGTCTAATGTTCTCCTATGCTTCTCCTTTGACAGTGGTGTCGCATCCAAATCAATAGATAAATTCAAGGAGGGTAGAGGACACCTAGGTTCACTAGTCGAAGATATAGCTAACTTGTTAAGGCTCCTTCGTACACGGAGAGGCTCCTTATCTGCTCGCGTATGGGTCATGTACCTAATTGCAAATCTAATATGGAAAAAAAATACTGAAAAAGAGGACTATTTACTATCCTTAGGGCCTCTCACAGGAATGCAAGGTCCCACCATGCGTGCCAAACTGTAGAGGAGGTACTGGGGTATCTACTTTTAACAGGAGCATGCAGCAAGCACTCTAGTACTTCACCTACTCAAGGGAGGTTTTCCTTAGAGAAATATACCCTTTAACACTTCTGTGAGCAGGTAGGTATCAATGATTGCACAGAGTTATGAATACTCAAGAAAATATTAATGACAAATGACAATAAAGGAGGACCAATCACTCCTTAGTTTGAATGGATGATTACAACATAGGCAAAAGAAATGCTCTAAAAATGATGCTCTGGGCTAGCATGCCACTCCCAAACTAAACAATATCATTACAAGAGATTCACCCAATCCATACAATGAACACAGCTAGATGTAGATTAGCATTGATCAATACAAAGTCTAAAGAATTGCTCTAAGGAAAAGAGCATAAAAATACCACGGACTCACACTAAAAGACAAAGCCAGGCCACTCTCTTCACACTATAGTGCAATTAGCCCTCCACTAGGAAGCCCACGCTTTGTATCCACACCACAGAGTGACTTCCTACAGTAGACTTGTAACCACACAATGCAAAGAGAGGACCTCTGTAGACATGTAAGTATATGTGTGTCCCAAATGAACACAAGTCCCTTGATTTTATAGGCTCCAATAGGCCAAGAGGGCCTTGCCGATTCCTCACGTCCACTGATCATGCGCCCGTTGATTGCCCAAGATTGGAGGGGTAAATCAAATTTGCCACAAGTCTTGAATTCGTTCCTGTCATTTCTCCACTTTCACTTTTACCACTTACACTTTTACTGTCACTTTCCCATGCAAGCTGAGATCCTCATTTTGTGCCGCCGGTGATATTTGAATGACCTTGAGAAGCACATTCTTCACCTAATTTTTGTAGTAGCTTTTGATCCTTACATATTAAGTGGGCGGTATGGGAGATGAGTGGTGGGGAGTTCAGGGAGATTACAGGGGGTGTGGGAGGTTGTGAGTGGGAATAGGGGGTGAGTTGTGGGGAGTTCTGGGGGTTTTTGGGGGGTGGTCAAAATTGATCCAAGATTTCAAAATTATTATTGCACCACTAGATAGTACTTGTTGAGAGCTTTCTAAGGATATTTAACACTGTGGGGTTTGGTTAAAAATGATACTCAAAATATCCATAAAAACTTGCATGAGAACTTTGTGGGAGGTCGTGGGAAATTGTACGATTTGTGGGGTTTGTGGGGTTTTTGGGGGGTCGTGGAGGGGTGTGGGTTTTGTGGGGTTTGTGGTCTTTGTAGGGTTTGTGGGGTTTGTGGGGGGTCATGGAGGGGTGTGGGGTTTGTGGTGTTTGTGGGATTTGTGGGGTTTGTGGGGGGTCGTGGAGGGTTGTGGGGTTTGTGGTGTTTGTGGGGTTTGTGGGGGGTTGTGGAGGGGTGTGGGTTTCATGGTGTTTGTCGGGTTTGTCGGGTTGAGGGGGGTCGTGGAGGGTGTGGAGTTTGTGGGGTTTGTGGTGTTTGTGGGGTTTGTGGGGTTTGTTGGGGGTCGTGGAGGGTAGTGGGGTTTGTGGTGTTTGTGGGGTTTTTGGGGTTTGTGGGGGCTTGTGGAGGGGTGTGGGGTTTGTGGGGTTGGTGGGCTTTGTGGGGGGTCGTGGACGGGTGTGGGGTTTGTGGGGTTTGTGGTGTTTGTGGGGTTTGTGGGGTTTGTGTGGGGTCGTGGAGGGGTGTGGGGTTTGTGGGGTTTGTGGGGGATTGTGGAGGGGTGTGGGGTTTGTGGGTGGTCGTGGACGGGTGTGGGGTTTCTCGGGTTTGTGGTGTTTGTGGGATTTGTGGGGTTTGTGGGGGGTCCTGGAGGGTTGTGGGGTTTGTGGGCTTTGTGCGGTTTGTGGGGTTTTTGGGGGGTTGTGGAGAGGTGTGGGGTTTGTGGGGTTTGTGGGGTTCGTGGGGAGTCTTGGAGGGGTGTGGGGTTTGTGGGGTTTGTGGTGTTTGTTGGGTTTGTGGGGCTTGTGGGGTTTGTGGGGAGTCATGGAGGGGTGTGGGGTTTGTGGGGTTTGTGGGGGGTTGTGGAGGGGTGTGGGGTTTGTGGGGGGTCGTGGAGGGGTGTGGGGTTTGTGGTGTTTGTGGGCGGTCGTGGAGGGGTGTGGGGTTTGTGGGGTTTGTGGGGGGTTGTGGAGGGGTGTGGGTTTTGTGGGGTTTGTGGGGGGTCGTGGGGGGTGTGGGGTTTGTGGGGTTTGTGGTGTTTGTAAGGTTTGTGGGGGGTCGTGGAGGGGTATGAGGTTTGTGGGGTTTGTGGTGTTTGTGGGGTTTGTGGGGTTTGGGGGGGGGGGTTGTGGAGGGGTGTGGGGTTTGTGGGGGGTCGTGGAGGGGTGTGGGGTTTGTGGGGTTTGTGGTGTTTGTGGGATTTGTGGTGTTTGTGGGCTTTGTCGGGGGTCGTGGAGGGTTGTGGGGTTTGTGGTGTTTGTGGGGTTTGTGGGGTTTGTGGGGGGTTGTGGAGGGGTGTGGGGTTCGTGGGGTTTGTGGGGGGTCGTGGAGGGGTGTGGGGTTTGTGGTGTTTGTGGGATTTGTGGGGTTTGTGGGGGGTCGTGGAGGGCTGTGGGGTTTATGGGGTTTGTGGTGTTTGTGGGGTTTGTGGGGTTTGTGGGGGGTCGTGGAGGGGTGTGGGATTTGTGGGGTTTGTGGTGTTTGTGGGGTTTGTGGGGTTTGCGAGGGGTTGTGGAGGGGTTTGTGGGGTTGGTGGGGTTTGTGGGCGGTTGTGGAGGGGTGCGGAGGGGTGTGGGGTTTGTGGGGGCTTGTAGAGATGGTGGGGGCCGTTGGGGTGGTGGGGGAAAAGAGGAGAGCCGATGGAGTTGGAGGGGGTCGTGGTGATGGTGGAGGGCCGCGGGGGTGGTGGGGGAAAAGCAGAGGGGACGGTGGGGTTGGAGGGGGTCGTGGTGATGGTGGGGGCCGTGGGGATGGTGGGGGAAAAGACGAGGGGATGGTGGGGTTGGAGGGGGTTGTGGTGATGGTCAGGGCGGTGGGGGTGGTGGGGGAAAAGAGGAGGGGACGGTGGGGTTGGAGGGGGTTGTGGTGATGGTGGGGGCCGCGAGGGTGGTGGGGGAAAAGAGGAGGGGACGGTGGGGTTGGAGGGGGTTGTGGTGATGGTGGGGGCCGCGGGGGTGGTGGGGAAAAAGAGGAGAGGACGGTGGGGTTAGAGGGGGTTGCTGGGAGAGAAAGAGAGAGAGAGAAAGAGAGACAGAGAGAAATGCCGTGATACAGGCCATAAAATTCACGAGGAGTTGGAGAATGAGAGTTTGCACGAGTAGGGGAAACAACTATAGAAGTTTCAGAAAAGGAAAGTTATGAGCGTGAATGTAGAGAAGATCTCCCCTTTTGCGGATATACCTCAAGGAAGGACCAGGGAACATATTGCAGAATATAAGCTAAATTCCACTCCTGCATACAGTGGAGATGATTTCTCAAGTAAAACCGGTCTTGAAACACTAGTTCAAGAGGTAAATTTAGGGGATGAAGAGAATCCTCAAGTAGTCCACTTGGCCTCTTGGCTATGGCATTATCCTCCTTTATTGTAGAAGGTAACTTCTTTACTTTTTCCTTATAAAAATGCCTTCGCATGGTCCTACAAAGATCTAACAGGGATACCAGAGGAGCTTGGATTACACAAAATACCCTTAGTTGAGGGAGCCATGCTTGCAAGAAGTAGGCCGTATCGACTCAATCCAAAGTATGAAGAGGCGGTAAAGTTGGAAATTACAAAACTAGAAGAAGCAGGTATAATTGTTCCAGTATAACATTCTAGGTGGCTTTCTTCTATGGTTATTGTACCCAAGAATAATAGTGAAAAAAAAAGATTTTGCGTTGATTTTCGTGCCTTAAGTAAGGTAACTGTTCAAGATGGATTTCCTCAACCCTTTACAGAGCAAGTACTTGAGGAAGTAGCTGATCACACTTTGTATAGCTTCTTGGATGGTTTTAGTGGCTATAATCAGATAGTGATCCATCCTGATGATAGGGACAACACAACTTTCGTTACTCCATGGGGCACTTATGTCTATACTCCCATGGCTTTTGGTTTGGAGAATGCACCAGCTTCATTTAATAGAACAATGTATTTAATATTGGGAAAGTGGTTGACAACTTTCCTATGCATTTTTATGGATGAATTTTCAGTGTTCTCAGGCACAAATAGAAGAGCAGCAGTTGAAGATTTCCATGACCATCTGGAAAATCTAAAAGAAATGTTTGAGCAATGTCTCAAAATGGGTTTGAAGTTAAATCCTACTAAATTTCACTTTTTGGTCACTAAGGGCACTCGTCTTTATGGCATAGTATCTGCTGAAGGGATAACCGTGGATCCTGTGAAGGTTACTACTATCCTTTCCATGCGTATTCCACAAAGCCCAAAGGAAGTGCAAAGTTGTTGGGGCCTTGCAGGATACTATAGAAGATTTATACGAATGTATTAAGAAATATCTAAGGCCTTATCAAGGCTTACCAATAAAAAGGTCCCTTTCTCATGGAGTGCTGAAGCTGAGAAAGGATTTTGTGAACTAAAATTGAGGTTATGTACTGCTCCACTTTTAAGTGTTCCTAACTAAATAATGAATGTAGATACGTTCTCAGGAAATGGCTTCATGATGAAGCCTGAACAATGCTATTGTCACAAGTAATCACAATCGCAAGGTAAATCTCTATCTTTCAGCCTCTTTTTGCACGATGCAATGATCTCTTAAAAAGAGAATTGATCAACTGCCTAAAAGAAGGGCATGATCCATCAAATTAAGGAAAACTTCCACCTCTACATGTTCACACAGAACATTCATATAACGTATGCCTTTTAGTGGTCTTTTGCTCTCTATGGGAAATCCAATCAATAAATAGAAAACAGAACCAATGCAATTAGATTTCCATCAACAATCACAATATGCATTAGAACATGTAAGCAACAAAGTCATGGATGAATAACCTCAAAAATAGTATGGAATTCCAAGATTCCTAGATATGCAAATATGTTCAACGCTTTGATAGATAGTGTTCGAGAAGCCCTAGGTCCGAATCGACCTTCAAGTACTGTTTTAAAGCCCTTCAAGCTTAGGATTTATAAAGAAAGAATAAAATCCAGGCAAGAATATCACACTAAAATGACTCTACGGCCTGATTTAAGATACTGAAAACAAGTTTCATAGAATTCCCACAAAGATACTTTTATTCTCCTATGCGCGGTCCACCTTTCTCTCATACAACATTGTTCCTCATTCTTTCCTCTTCGTGTTCAATTTTAAACTAGAAAGCATGATCTAATTAAAGTTTATAGAAAATAGAAAAATTACCATCCCTATATTCTTTTCTATATGCATGAGATGTCCGAAGTATCCATTGTAAACATTATCCATACAATGCATAAGCAAAAATTCAGGATGGGTTTCTCACTATCAAAAAGGCCTATTCCAATTCTTCCCCCTTATAAGAACTCTCTCGTTAGAGTTGCAAAGAAATATAATGTGCCCAAAAATCTCCTAACTTCACTTAAATCAAATCTTCAATTGAACATATATAACAGACGTGAGAAAGCATAGCAGGAATCGTGTGTATATATATATATATATATATATATATATATATATATATATATATATATATATATATATACACTCCGCTCTATCCTTCTCCCTCCTTTGTGTCTCTCTTTCTCAACTTGCCATTGTCCTGTACAAATCCAACGATTTTCGGCAATATCAGAAAGTCGCTTTTTATACTGAAGTCGGTTTTTTTCTCATTGATATCCATATTTTTCGTCACGCTCGTTATTATTTATCAACAAATGTAATTTACCTATTACTCTCACTGTATGTCCATGTTTTACAAGCGTCTCAAAGCACTTCTGCGTTTTAACTGGAGGGTCTTTTTATCACTCGAGACCATAAAATTATTGGTAGGAAAAGTGAACTTTAATCATGATTATCAAAAGATGAATATTTTAATTTATATCTCGCAAGTTTTAAGTAAACCACCTCTCCGTTATAGATTTTCTGCTAGACGGTTGTGCATATCTTATAAGAAGGTGACACGTATAAGACGGTTACACCCCCAAATATAGATGAATGTATACGTGCATGCGAAAATATATACGTGGATATATACGTGCGTGGTGTGTGTATATATATATATATAAATATATATATATATATATATATATATATATATATATATATATATATATATATATATATATATATATATATATATATGCCAAACACCAACAAATATATATATGCTCGTACATGCATTCAAGCACACCAACAAATATACATAACATCAACAAATATACATAACACCAACAAATATACAAATAATCAATGTGGATACGTTCTCAGGAAATGGCTTCATGATGAAGCCTGAACAATCCTATTGTCACAAGTAATAACAATCGCAAGGTAAATCTCTGTCTTTCAGCCTCCTTTTGCACGATCCAATGATCTCTTAAAAAGAGAATTGATCGACCGCCTAAAAGAAGTGCATGATCGATCAAATTTAGGAAAACTTGCACCTCTACATGTTCACACAGAACATTCGTATAACGTATGCCTTTTAGTGGTCTTTTGCTCTCTATTGGAAATCCAATCAATAAATAGAAAAAAGAACCAATGAAAATAGATTTCCATCAACAATCACAATATGCATGAGAACATGTAAGCAACAAAGTAATGGATGAATAACCTCAAAAATAATATGGAATTCCAAGATTCCTAGATATGCAAAAATGTTCAACGCTTTGATAGATAGTGTTCGAAAAGCCCTAGGTCCGAATCGACCTTCAAGTACTGTTTTTAAGCCCTTCAACCTTAGGAATTTAGAGAAAGAATAAAATCCAGGCAAGAATATCACACTAAAGTGACTCTACGGCCTGATTTAAGATACTGAAAACAAGTTTCATAGAATTCCCACAAAGATACTTTTATTCTCACTGTCAAAAAGGCCTACTCCAATTCTTCCCCCTTATAAGAACTCTCTCGTTAGAATTGAAAAGAAATATAATGTGCCCAAAAATCTCCTAACTTCACTTAAATCAAATCTTCAATTGAACATATATATCAGACGTGAGAAAGCATAGCAGGAATCGTATATATATATATATATATATATATATATATATATATATATATATATATATATATATACACTCCGCTCTATCCTTCTCCCTCCTTTGTGTCTCTCTTTCTCATCCTTGCCATTGTCCTGTACAAATCCAACGATTTTCGGCAATATCAGAAAGTCGCTTTTTATACTGAAGTCGGTTTTTTTCTTATTGATATCCATATTTTTCATCACGCTCGTTATTATTTATCAACAAATGTAATTTACCTATTACTCTCACTGTATGTCCATGTTTTACAAGCGTCTCAAAGCACTTCTTAGTGAAATAATCAGAACTATGAAGATAAATCGAAAAGCTAACGTTTGACAATACATGAGTACACAAGGAAGTGCATGGACACTTAGAATTTTCGAGAAAATAGAAAGATGAATGTTTTAGTGGTGTTAAGCACGACTCTGAACATTCGCAATGGATGTTGGTAGAATCAAAGGTGTTGGAAAGATGAAGGATGTGGCATGTAATCAAATACACTACGGAGTCCAAGTATGCACACATTGGTTGTACAAAGGAAATCTGAAGTCTCAAAGAATGTTGCTTTAAGAGCTCATCCATATTCACAATACGCGTATGAAGCATAAAAGAATTATGTGCTCCTGAAGCCACTCACTCGTTTCAAGCATTTTGAAAGAAAATATTTACCCTAGAATAGGGCCTTACCATAGTTTCCGTCCATTACAATGGGAAAGATTTAAGCTTAGCTATCCTCAGGAAATTGCCGTGTAGTTGGTGGCATAGTGTTTTCTTTTAAATGTATTCAATACGATATCTATGAGCTTTTCGAACCGAACAAATCTAGAAAGCAAATCAGAACTGCAATGAAGCGTATAAATCATATTAATATAAAAAAAAAACAAATTGAACATGATAGTATATAAATTGAACATGATAGCATCGAGTAATGATAGTATATAAATTGAACATGATAGTATATAAATTGCACGTGATAGTATATATAGAGAACGTGTCCAGCAGCTACCATTACGTAAATCAATACGTAACAAATGTGCGTCCTCCAAATACGTAAGGCGCAAATACGTAAGGAGCCGAATAAAACAACGGAAAGAAACGCATTTATTTCAACTCTGAAAATCTCAGTCGCATACCAAGGATTGAAATAAAACAATGGCACCACGCTTCAGAAATGTGCGTCAAAGCGACCATATAAGGATCGATCGACTTACACTAAGAATAAGATAACCACGCACTTGTTATATTCATTCATAAATTTATGTACAGAGAATGCCTGTAGAAGCCGTACAAAAGGTTCCACACACATACTAATATAAAGGAGCTCTGATCGTTAATTATTCAACATCCTGCCCCCTGCACAAATTGTACTACTCTTTTATTAATTTTATGCTGTTGTGTATTGCGGATGTGACGTGATACTCATGAATCATACCCAAGGTACGTATATTCAGAACCTAGCTACCTATATTCACTTCGGGTGTGATACCTCTTTTGTCTGTTCCTAAAAGTAAATACGATGTCGTATAACCTCCCACTATCAAGTTGGCAGATAACAGCGTGCCAAATGACTTCAAGAAAAGTCATGTGTCCTCCACAACCCTATCTGACTTTTATTTAATGCTAGGACCACCCCTGATCTATATATGTAATCATGTTGATAATGAATATATATATATACGTAATCATGTTTATAATGAAAATAGTGCATCTTCTGTATATCCGCGCATTCTGAGTTGTGTTTATCTCTCTCGGAGTCGACCATACTCACCATAGCTACTTTGGATACCTTCTCAAGTGGTATCAATGCTACCTTCGTATCAGAGCTATGCTGTTGTTCACATAGATAAGAAGAGAGGGTATGCGAACTCGCGAAAGCTACATCTCTAATAACATATTTGAGTGAGCAGGACTCCAAAGTTCCTTCTTGGGCTCAACCCGGCTCTTTCACTCCCTATCGATGTCAGAAGAGAAGCAGGTATCTACAAAATGGTTCTTTTGTCTATTTGCAAAATGGGCAAAGTTGCCAATACCCCTTGTTCTACAATAGATAGAAGGAAAAGCCTCATACCTCATACAATACCTGAAATTTTATGCCTTGTTGCTGCTGTTGGTATTCCCATGAGAGCTTGTTCTCTTCTCCGAGATAATGAAAATATTGTACGCAAGTTCAACGATAAGGACTATGTCCTGGGACATAACATGGCTTGATCTCGACATACTTGCTAGCTACATTGAGTTACAATGCTCGTGCTACTTGTCTTTGCATTCATGCTGCATATTCTTGAAGGGGTAGCTAACAAATATGTCCTGATAGAGATAAGAAGAGGTGGTGGATGGGAATAATGCTCTCTATTAATGGTGTCAATATGTCCATAGTGGCCATTGCTCCTAGAGGGTATCATCTACGATACTTGTTAGAGGGATGCAACTTGCTGAATGTGACACTTGCTTCTTGCTGAGCTACGTGCATCTTCTCTATATCCACGCATATTGAGTTGTCCTTATCTCTCACAGAGTCGACAATAGTCACCATAGCTAATTTAGATACCTTCTCAAGTGGTATTAGAGCTATGATGTTGATGTGATAGATAAGAAGAGAGGGCATGCGAGCTAGGGAAGGCTACACCTCTGGGAACATATTTCCTTTGTGAGCTAGGGAAGGCTACACCTCTGGGAGGACTCCAAATTTCCTTTGTGAGCTCAAACCTGGTTCTCTCTAGTGCTATCAAAAGAGAAGTAGAAAGCTGCTAGAGCGGGTTACTGTAGTATCTATCCGATGCTTTTGTTGTCTATTCGTAGAGTGGAAAAAGTTCGTTCTGCAATAGAGAGAGAGGAAAAACCCGATGCCAAGTTCAACAACAAGGACTCCATCCTACAGCACAACATGGCTTGATCTCCCCCTGCTTGCTAGCTACATTGAGCCGAAGTGGTGGTCCTACTTGTGTTGATATTCATGCGGCATATTCCTATAGGGGTAGGTCACAAAGGAGATGTCTTGATAGAGATAAGAAGAAGTGGTGGACGTGAATAATGCTCTCTATTAATGGTCTCAACATGTCGATAGTGGCCATTGCTGCTGGAGGGTATCATCTACCATGCTCGTTAGAGGGATGCAAGTTTCTAGTTGCGACACGTGATCCTTCATGGTTGCTGAACTACTCATTGGTGTCAGCACTGCCACCATCCGTGCCTTCTCTATGGCATTCATAGTAGAAGTGTAATTCTGAATTTTCATTTTATTCAGAGAGCTCTCTTCTTGTGTGCTCATTTTTTTTCCTCGCATTGACACAATTAGTTTTATTGCAGCTTGTGCCTTCGGAGGGAAATTGTGTATATGAAGAACAAGGTATGATTTATTGAGGTAGGCAGAGGAGCTAGCATGGAGGCAAATAAGTTGCAACACTCAATGGAGTGATGAACCTTCTATTTGAAAGACCGAGGTTCACTTGGTGGTGGGCTGTGATGAAGGCTAAGAAGACATCTCTACACATATTGATCACATTATCATCTTTATAAACCAGGTTTTTTGGGTTGCCAACCATTGCAAAACTGACCATGCTAGCCCCATATGTCTTTCTTGAAATCCTTGACTGAATGATGGTCTCTTTGTTGACGTAGACCAAAACGTTATGAGATAAGTCCAAGCTTTTATACTTTTATAATAACACCTACACATCTAGGTTTGAGCTAGCACTTGTCCTATAGAATTTTTACATTTAGACTTTTTAAATAATGAGATTAGACTCTATTGATTAACAAATTATGAGTAATACATTCACAATGAAATGGCTTTCAAATGTGTAGATAAGTTCTTCCGTACAAATTCTTACACATGGCCAATGAAAACAAAAGGCTTCCTAACGTGCAAAGATCTATGCATTACCTACTATATTCTCTTCACCTTGAGATCTCTAGAACTGTAAAGCGTTCTATGTGAAACTCCTACATGAGCTCAGCCCAAGAGCTAGCTTACCTCAAAGATCTCGTTGACTATAATAGTACTTGACTATATGGTGATCTATTTCTTAGCATAGTCCTTGAAGAGGTGTTATCTTAGACATCCATAACACAATCCGTTCTTCATTGCCTTCTCTTTCTATTGAGGGGTAAGAATAGACTTATTATACATCCTCTTAGCTAGACCAAACACTTTCCTTTTTTGTCATGAAACTATGTTGATCATGTGTGCTTACTTAGCCTCTTTCTGAGGTTGTATATTGAACAAGCAAGGAGTGGATGAAGAAGAGGGTCAACTACAGACGATTTTAAATTATTCCCAAGTCATGGGATCTTTCTTGTTTTGTTGTATATTATGCCTCCCCTTATGGGCAATGTCAATGAGATTATATATGGTCTACTAGATTCTTGAGAGAGAATAAAATCGAAGCATTTTCTTATAGGGAACTAAATGTAGATCCCTAAATGAGGTACTTAAAACATGATTCACAAGAGTTTCACAAAAGCACTTTTATTCTCTTAATTATGCTCTACACTTCTCTCATACAATAGTTTTCCTAATTCTTCCATCTTTACGTTCAATCTTGAACCAAAAAACATGATATGGATAAGGTCTAGAGAGAGAATATGGAACTTGTCATCTGAAGTTTTTTCTACATGCATAAAATGAAGTAATAGTTCAATGTAAGCATTCTCTTTTTAATGAAATTTAGCTGGTGAAGAATCATGAGGGTGTGAAAACGCATAGACTATTTCAAATATTTAGAAGAATATTTAGAAGATGGTATCTTAGTTATTTTTTGTAAAATAATAGGTCACAAACATGTACATACACACACATAGACACACACATGTTCATTCACACACATACACATATACACACATACATAAAGTCACATGCATGCATACACACACATGCATACACAAGTATATGCCTACATACATACACACATATACACATGCACATACACATACATACACACAAATACACATATACATAGAAATAAAGAAACACACACACACACATACATACACATAAATACATATACATATAGACACATACACACATACACACATACACATATACACCTACAAACATACACTAACATGCATACATACATGCACATGCATATGCATATGCATACACACACATACACACACATACACATACACACACATACACATATACACACACATACACATATACATACACACACTCAAATGCATACACACACATGCATACATACACACACATGCATATGCATATATACATACACACATGCATACACACACATATTGTAGTGTTTCCTCAATCACAAGCTTCCTATCACTCAAGAATAGTAGAAGAGAGAAAAACACAACTTACACAAGATAAGGGAAAATTTGGCATAGAATACTCCACAAGATATGATATAGAGAAAGGGAAATTATGATATTATAAATGTGAATCAATTGATACAATAGATTTGAAAAATAGTTACTTGACAAAGCCTCTACCTCGTGACCACCCTTGAGCTATCACAATCTTATTCCCACTCGTACTCTCAATCACAAGGTAATTCTCAAATTTGTGGATTCATTCTCTTTGATATGCAGATCTTCTCATAACGTACTTGATCGCTACCCATAGAAATGCATGATCTACCAAATTTAAAAACGAACAGATTTTGCGAGAAGGTATCTATCTAAAGTGGCTATGGTGAGTATGCTTGACCTCGAGAGAGATAATGACAACTTAATATGCACGAATATATAGAATATGCACATAGGTCATCAAGATTCAAGTGTCGCAATCAACAACTTGCGTCCCTCTAACGAGCATCATAGATGCTACCCTCTAGGACCAATGGCCACTATCAACATGTTGACACGATTACTAGAGAGCATTATTCCCGTCCACCACTTCTTCTTATCTCTATCAAGATATCTCCTTCGTTAGCTACCCTTGCAGGAATATGCGGCATGAACGCAAACACAAGTAGCACTAGCACTCTAGCTCAATGTAGCTAGCAAGTAGGTGGAGATCAAGCCATGTTATGATGCAGGGCATAGTCCTTGTCGTTGAGCTTGCGTACAATATTTTCATTATCTCGAAGAAGAGAACAACCTCTCATGGAAATACCAATAGCAGCAACAAGGTAGAAAATTTCAGGTAATGTATGAGGCATGGGTCTTTTCCTCTCTCTCTATTGTAAAACAAGGGTGATCGGCAAGTTTGCCCACTCTCCAAATAGATGGCAGAAGCATCGGATAGATATCACGGTGCCCGAATCTAGTAGTTGTTTGCTTCTCTTCTGACAGCGATAGGGAGTGAAAGACCTAGGTTGAGCCCAAGAAGGAACTTTGGAGTCCTCCTCACTCAAATATGTTCTCAAAGGTGTAGCCTCACTCAAATATGTTCTCAAAGGTGTACCCTTCTCCAGCTCGCATTCCCTCTCTTCTTATCTATGCGAACAACAACGTAGCTTTGATACCACTTGAGAAGGTAGCGCTGATACTGCTTGAGATAGTATGGTTGACTCCGAGAGAGATAACCACAACTCAGTAGCGTGGATATACAGAAGATGCACTTTTCTCATTATCAACATGATTACATATATAGATCAAGATGTTCTTATCACTATGATTACATATATAGATCAAGATGTTCTTAGTATTGATAAAAGTCAGATAAGGTTGTTGAGGGCACATGACTTTTCTTGAAGTCATTTGGCATTCTGTTATCTGCGAACTTGATAGTGGGAGGTTATATGACATCGTATTCACTTTTCGGAACAGACAAAAGAGGTTACACACCCGAAGTTAATATAGGTAGCTAGGTTCCGAATATGCGTACCTTGGATCTGATTCATGAGTATCACATAAAATCGGCAATACATTCAGAGAATTTAATTTCTTTTTTTTTTTGGTTTTGAAGAAACATCAGAAAACTAATAAAAAAGTAGTACAATTTGTGCAGGGGCAACAGTCATTGTGCTCGGTGACCTCGCAGGATGTTCAATAATTGACAATCAGAGTTCCTTTATATTAGTATGTGTGTGGACCCTTTTGTACGGCTTCCACAGGCATTCTCTGACATAGTTTTATGAATGAATTTAACAAGCGCATGGTTATCTTATTCTTAGTGTACGCACCTCGGAATCAGCATATACCAAAAAGTCGTGAAATAAATCCAGGCTTTATACTTCTATAATAACACCTACACATAGAGGTTTGAGCTAGCACTTGTTCTATAGATTATTTACATTTAGAATTATTAAATAACGAGAAAAGACATTATTAAATAATTACAATGAGTAAGACATTCCCAATGTAATGGCTTTCAAATGTGTAAATATGTTTTTCGGTACAATTTTTTACACATGGCCAATGAAAACAAAAGGCTTCCTAATGTGCAAAGCTCTAAGAAGCTTTGCCAATAAGGCTCCACCTAAGGAACAAGAATTAGAAGAGCTAAGTCAAGAAGCCAAGGCACAACATCAACTTTACAAAGAGAAAGCCTAGAGACTCATCATCAGAGCACTCGATGACACTTACATACACTATGTGGACGAAAAAAAGGCATATGAAGCTTGGCAAACATTAGAGAATATCTTCAGTGCTCATCCAAAGCACAACAAAATGATCTTGAAAATGCAATTGTATAGGATTTCCCTTAATCCCAATGAGGATACAGCTTCCCTATTAAATAGGATGAAAAATATAATGAACCAATGGCATTCTCTTCAATCTCTAATTCCTAACGAGGACAAAATAGCAATACTTTTAAAGGCCCTCCATAACTCCTTTGTAAAAATTGCGATTTTCTTGAAAGAAAAGGACCCTATTGCAATCTTAGAGGATGTAATAAACTCTTTGCAATAAGAAAGGAAAAGAAAAGGATAGAAAAATGAGATCACCCTAGGAATACACTTCTAGCTACATCCAAAATGGGTAGCATATATGGATGGACTAATTATGTCCCCAAAGGATGTTTAAACAAAAGAAGATGCACCTTTTGTGGCAAGACAAGAGGTTTGCGTTATAACTGCTTCAATCAACCAAAGGAGTTCAACAACCGAGCCAACTACGTGGAGAAGACTTTTGATTAATCAATGTAAATAGGAACAATATTCTCTGTACCTAACATGGTAATCTTATTGTAATGCCACAATGTGATATTCAAACGTGTTTTCCTATGCTAGGAAAAATAGGGGGAATTGTAACCTCTTTTGTCTGTTCCTGAAAGTGACTCCTATGTCAGATAACCTCCCACTGTCAAGTTGACAAATAAGAGCATGCCAGTCAACTTCCAAAAAAGTCATGTGCTCTCTACAACCTTATGTGACTTTTATTTAATGCTAAGACCATTCCTGATCTATAAATATAATCATGTTGATAATGAAAATGGTGCATCTTCTGTATATCTACGCGTACTAAGTTATCCTTATCTCTCTGGGAGTCGAGCATACTCACCTCGGTGGCCATGGCCTTAGCCCCCATGGCCCTGCGCAGAACCACCTTTCGCATAACCTCCATGGCCATATACCCAATGGCCATGCCCAAAATCTCCGGGCCATACCCATACCCCCAAATGGCCGTTGCTCTTTGACTCATTTTAGTTTAGTTGATTATTTATAGGAATCATCCTTACCATCGCAAGAAAACAAAACTATCATGGACGAGAAGAGAAACCTTAAGAGCAATGCAAGAATCTGTGATCTCGCAATAGCTCTAGCTCTGTATCTTTCTTTCTGCCTGTAGACTAACGGAGAATATAGCAGTGAGGTATGCCTAATGCGATGTGCTTTTGACTACATTTAAGATTCTAAGCAGACGGGTAGATATACATGCTTGTGTCGTTGTGCAGCATTCTCCGCCTCCATAAGAATGATAGATATCATGGCATGCATATTGTGACATGATTATTTTATGTTGAAAGGGAACCGCTTGGTAGGAACTCCTAGGAATCTAACTGTCTTTCTCATTGTCTTGACTAAGTCGTGAGTCTCTTGATTAAATATCAAGCCTGAATTTGGATCCATAATCAAGGATGGTACTCGTGGTATAAATTTTGAGGATCGAAATTCTTCATAGTGTGCTTTATGTACAACGATCTGCAGGTGATAATTAAAATGTAGGGCAGTCCTGTTAGGCCTGACCTTGAGCTTCCCATATCACGAACCTTGAATGGGTGCCTCATTACCTCCTCCTCACAATGCCCTATGGGGCATTTGTGACCATCCCCTTTTTTCCGTTTTTAAAGAATCGACCGTATGGATGATTGTTATGTTGTGCATGGGGCATCTCGAGAATGATGACCTTAATATAAGCGGGATCTTTGAAGAACCTATCTTGATCTTTTTCCATGTCTAAATTTACAATAAAAATGGGCTCTTTCTAAACTTGATCTTAAATCTCAACCACGTATGGATCATGAACTCCGCTACTTAATACCCTCCAAAACATTGCATTATGAAGCATATGTGTTCAGCATATATCATATTTCCTATAAAAACAGACCCTCTCAAGCTCCCACATAGGCTTAAAGTGCATAGGGAAACCTTAAAAATTAGGCCTAAAGTGCTTTAACTTAGGGAAAAGAATCCTATGGCTCAAAGGACTTTCAATTAAGGCTACGCAAATAATACATCCGAAGGATTTCACACATAGAAAACTAAGGGTTCTACTCCTAAGACCGATGAAGTTATACAACATGAACCCCCCCCCCCCCCCCCCCCCCCCCCCCTTTTTTTACAGATGTTACATTTTTGGAAATGAGTGGAGATATATAGATCTTGGGTTATTCCATTGTCTCCCGTGATTAGTATTAGTGGTATAAGTTTTGATAGTGCTGATGTACATTGAAATTTGAAACTTGTAGAGGTTGAGAATTTCCTTTATTAGGGCAAGCATTTGAGTCACGGCCTCCAAAAAGAAAAATCAAAGTTTTGTACACATCTTTTGAGCTAGCTCTCGTCTCAATGATTCATGAAGGTAAGGGCTGAAATTCATCCTCTAAAAAGACCCAATGATAGCTAACCAAAATGAATTTTTTTTATTGATTATAAAGTTACTAGCATGTGCTGTCATAATTATACCAAACGAAAATGCACTTTATTGCTTTATCATGTGGTTCCTATGTTGTCTTTCAAGTACTAGAAGATAACCTAAAAAAGGAAAGATATGTAGATGAGTATGAGATGGCTTGAGACCATGCCAAGCCACATATGGAGTAATCAATTATAGCGCTCTGGTAGGATACCTGTAAAGTACATATGTTTCATACATAACATCGTCACATGAGAGGGTATGTGGTAAATCCCCACATTTGATCATGCACCTCACCATTTCCACAAGAGACCTATTCCTTATTTTAGCAACTCCATTTTTTTTCTTTGGAAGTGTATATGACACTCTACACTAACCTTTCTCCCACAATCACGTACAAATGCATTTAAGTGACAAGATATGTATCTCCCATCCCCACCTCCCCCCCCAATAAGCGATCGGAGAGGATAGTGCCCAATTTACATACTAATAAATTTTTAGTGATAACTAGGAGTTTTGTAAAGCACATCACCACTTCAGACTTTGTTTTCAATCGATAGACCCATGCATGTCAAGAGAGATCATCAATAAAACTAATAAAGTATATGGAGTTCCCAAATAAGGTTTCTACATAGAACCATAAACACTAGTATCAACAAATTAGAAACTTCAAAAATAAATTCAGAATCAGCCTTAAGCTTTGGTAGATAGGGCATTGTTTGAAATTTCTACAAGAAAATCAAAATAGAAAAGTTCATGTGATTAAAACATGCATGTGAAAGCTCTGCATCTTTGATAGGCTTACAATCTTGTGCTCCACATGCTAAATCATTCATAGATTTTGCATAGTCAATGAGCTTATACAACCCACGACATCAAATGTGAGAAGAAAAAATTTACATGATCATTGGAGAGATCATGAACTCTACATCTCTCATCACAAAATTTGACAATCAAGCCAATCTTAGTTAATGTGGAAATTGTCCACATACTTTTCTTGATTGTGGGCACATATAAAGCATCTGAAGATATGAACAAACTAGCATTAGGAGTATTTAGAATGATCTTTCCAACTCCCATTATATGATAGAGAATTTCTTAGCACAAGTGAAACTATTCTATATAACGTTAGATGTAAGTGAAGTAAATAAACTACATGGTGAGGTAATATTGATTGCACCATTAACAAAGCACCAAACACGTAGTCTAGAGCAAGCATGCAATGCTGATGTAAAGATGTGTTAAAGGTAGAAGCAATAGTAAATGCACATTCTTCATTATGAATAAGATTTGCTGACTCTATTTTAGTTCTTAATGTCTGTACAACCACTATTCTAGCCCATTTCTTATTTTCATCCCCTTGCAAACAATTAAGGACAAGTGTTTACAAAATGATCATTTTCCTTAGAGTACTCGATAAAAATTTCCTCTATTTCTTTGTCATGTTTGTCTTCGTTGTTTTACTATGTAGCATTAGCATTTTTTTTACCTTTGCCCTTCTAACTAGCTAAGAAGGCTTGATTTTCAATACACATGCTTGAAGAGTTCTACCTGTAATGATCTTCTTGCAACCAAGGATAGATTAAGTCTTTAGATGTTGAATCATTTTGTATGCGCTTCATCACCAATCGAAGATTTCGAGAAAAATTCTGATATCATTCTAGAAGACTAAGAAATAGAGTTTGCATAATGAAAGTATATAGGAATATCTCATGAAAAGAAATCAAATACTTCTTCAAATTATTGATCTTTGTCAAACAGATGTCCATAGAAATTCATTTCTCATATGCTCACTCTCCAACTGTATTCAAAGGTAAGTAAGAAGAGTCTCTATTCTTTCTTAGTATAAAGATGCAGGAGTATCCCAAGTATCCATTGGTTTCTTGCAGAAGCAAATGTGACGGAGATAATGACACATTTGATGCATACATCTATCAATGTAGATGATTGAGCATCTCTACCATCCCAAAAAACTTCTCTAGACTAAGTGCAATAGGAATCCCTACATGGCAAAGAAATTGAAGATCATCATCTGTAGCAACGTCTACATCATCTTCAATCATTATATCAAAATGTGTGGTAGGATATTTCTAAAATCTTTCATAATATTTATGGCCCTTTTGCTACCAATACATGATGCATCATATATGTCGATAAGGGATGATTAGGGTATTCCAACTTATCCTCAATAGGTTTACTCAAGTAGGAAAAATAATACAAGAATATATAAGTAATAGAGGAAGTCTCACAAGCCGGCATTGATTTGAACTACAAGAACCCCCTTGAGGGAGATGGACTAGATAGAAGATATGACTTGAAAAGATCTTGTACTAAAAGATTAAAAGAGGACAAGAATAGATGTCAAAGAACTAAAATAATCATCCCTAGATCAAGGAACAAGACAAGAAATTGAACATGAACTTTGAAAGTACTTACTTGGTGATCATGACTCCATAAGCTCCCAAGATTAGCATTGAAAAGACTCAAGATGTATCTGGCCAAGATATTTCTTATATAGGTATTCAAAGGCAATTCTCAAGGGTAGTTATGAATTGATGATTTCATTAACTATACCAACAATCTGAAATAGGACCTCTTAATGTCAGAATCTAGCAAGTAGATTGCCTTTCGATTTTGCAATGTTCTAATTGTGATGGAGGCATTCATTTCTCCCTAATATGAACCAAGAATAAGACATAGAGAGTCAGATGGAGTCCAAGGTTTAGGATGGTCACCTTATGGCCATGAAATCACCTCCCCCTCAATTGACACATTCTAGGAGGACCTCCTGTTTGACTATGAGATACTCTAGTAATTCAATCTTCATAGCTCTTAGTCTTTGTATAGTACTTGATATGTGGCATTCCAACATAATGATGATGGATATCCTTGATGAAACGTGAATGGTTTTGTAGTATATGTAGGTGGAAAATCAAGTGTATGATTCTCAGGACAACATAGGAACTAGATGATAAAGCAATAAAGTGCATTTTTGTTTGGTATAATTATGACAGCCCAGGCTAGTAACTTTATAATCGATAAAAAGAATTCATTTTGGTTAGCTATCATTGGGTCTTTGTAGAGGATGAATTTCAGCCCTTACCTTCATGAATCATTGAGATGAGAGCGAGCTCAAAAGATGTGTACAAAACTTTGATTTTTCTTTTTGGAGGACGTCACTCAAATGCTTTCCCTAATAAAGGAACTTCTCAACCTCTACAAGTTTCAAATTTCAATGTACATCAGCCCTATCAAAACTTATACGACTAATAATAATCACGGGAGACAACGGAATAACCCAAGATCTAAACTCATTTCCGAAAATGTAGCATCTTTAAAAAGGGGGGGGGGGGGGGGGGGTTCATGTTGTATAACTTCATCGGTCTTAGGAGTAGAACCCTTAGTTTTCTATGTGTGAAATCCTTGGGATGTATTATTTGCGTAGCCTTAATTGAAAGTCCTTTGAGCCATAGGGTTTTTTTCCCTAAGTTAAAGCACTTTAGATATAATTTGTAAGGTTTCCCTATGCACTTTAAGCCTATGTGGGAGCTTGAGAGGGTCTGTTTTTATAGGAAATATGATATATGCTCAACACATATGCTTCATAATGCAATGTTTTGGAGGGTATTAAGTAGCGGAGTTCATGATCCATACGTGGTTGAGCTTTAAGATCAAGTTTAGAAAGAGCCCATTTTTATTGTAAATTTAGACATGAAAAAAGATCAAGATAGGTTCTTCAAAGATCCCGCTTATATTAAGGTCATCATTCTCGAGATGCCCCATGCACAACATAACAGTCATCCATACGGTCGATTCTTTAAAAACGGAAAAAAAAAAGGGATGGTCACAAATGCCTCATAGGGCGTTGTGAGGAGGAGGTAATGAGGCACCCATTCAAGGTTCGTGATATGGGAAGCTCAAGGTTAGGCCTAACAGGACTGCCCTACATTTTGGTTATCAGCTGCAAGATCGTTGTACATAAAGCACACTATGAAGAATTTCGATCCTCATAATTTATACCACGAGTACCATCCTTGATTATGGACCCAACTTCAGGCTTGATATTTAATCAAGAGACTCACGACTTAGTCAAGACAATGAGAAAGAGAGTTAGATTACTAGGAGTTCCTACCAAGCGGTTCCCTTTCAACATAAAATAATCATGTCACAATGTGCATGCCATGATATCTATCATTCTTATGTAGGCGGAGAATGCTGCACAACGACACAAGCATGTATATCTACCCGTCTGCTTAGAATCTTAAATGTAGTCAAAAGCACATCGCATTAGGCATACCTCACTGCTATATTCTCCGTTAGTCTACAGGGAGAAAGAAAGATACAGAGCTAGAGCTATTGCGAGATCACAGATTCTTGCATTGCTCTTAAGCTTTCTCTTCTTGTCCATGATAGTTTTGTTTTCTTGCGATGGTAAGGATGATTCCTATAAAGAATCAACTAAACTAAAATCTGCTGAGTCAAAGAGCAACGGCCATTGAGGGTATGGGTATGGCCCCTATTTTTCCTAGCATAGGAAAACACGTTTGAATATCACATTGTGACATTACAATAAGATTACCATGTTAGGTACCTAGAATATTGTTCCTATTTTCATTGATTAATCAAAAGTCTTCTCCACGTAGTTGGCTCGGTTGTTGAACTCCTTTGGTTGATTGAAGCAGTTATTTGGCAAATCTCTTGTCTTGCCACAAAAGGTGCATCTTCTTTTGTTTAAACAACCTTTGGGGACATAATTAGTCCATCCATATATGCTACCCATATTGGATGTAGCTAGAAGTGTATTCCTAGGGTGATCTCATTTTTCTATCCTTTTCTTTTCTTTTCTTATTGCAAAGAGTTTATTACATCCTCTAAGATTGTAATAGGGTCCTTTTCTCTCAAGAAAATCACAATTTTTACAAAGGACTTGTGGAGGGCCTTTAAAAGATATTGCTATTTTGTCCTCGTTAGGAATTAGAGATTGAAGAGAATGCCATTGGTTCATTATATTTTTCATCCTATTTAATAAGGAAGTTGTATCTTCATTGGGATTAAGGGAAATCCTATACAATTGCACTTTCAAGGTCATTTTATTGTGCTTTGGATGAGCAGTGAAGATATTCTGTAATGTTTGCCAAGCTTCATATGCCTTTATTTCGTCCACATAGTGTATGTAAGTGTCATCGAGTGCTGTGATGATGAGTCTCTAGGCTTTCTCTTTGTAAAGTTGATGTTGTGCCTTGGCTTCTTGACTTAGCTCTTCCAATTCTTGTTCCTTAGGTGGAGCCTTATTGGCAAAGCTTCTTAGAGCTTTGCACATTAGGAAGCCTTTTGTTTTCATTGGCCATGTGTAAAAAATTGTACCGAAAAACATATCTACACATTTGAAAGCCATTACATTGGGAATGTCTTACTCATTGTTATTATTTAATAATGTCTTATCTCGTTATTTTATAATTCTAAATGTAAATAATCTATAGAACAAGTGCTAGCTCAAACCTATATGTGTAGGTGTTATTATAGAAGTATAAAGCCTGCATTTACTTCACGACTTTTTGGTATATCCTGATTCCGAGGTGCGTACACTAAGAATAAGATAACCACGCGCTTGTTAAATTCATTCATAAAACTATGTATGTCAGAGATGCCTGTGGAAGACGTCCAAAAGGGTCCACACACATACTAATATAAAGGAACTCTGATTGTCAATTATTGAACATCCTGCGAGGTCACCAAGCACAATGACTCTTGCCCCCTGCACAAATTGTACTACTTTTTTATTAGTTTTCTGATGTTTCTTTAAAACCAAAAAAAAACAGAAATTAAATTCTCTGAATGTATTGCTGATTTTATGTGATACTCATGAATCAGATCCAAGGTACGCATATTAGGAACCTAGCTACCTATATTAACTTCGGGTGTGTAACCTCTTTTGTCTGTTCCTAAAAGTGAATACGATGTCATATAACCTCCCACTATCAAGTTGGCAGATAACAGAATGCCAAATGACTTCAAGAAAAGTCATGTGCCCTCAACAACCTTATCTGACTTTTATCAATACTAAGAACATCTTTTATCAATACTAAGAACATCTTGATCTATATATGTAATCATAGTGATAAGAACATCTTGATCTATATATGTAATCATGTTGATAATGAGAAAAGTGCATCTTCTGTATATCCACGCTACTGAGTTGTGGTTATCTCTCTCGGAGTCAACCATACTATCTCAAGCAGTATCAGCGCTACCTTCTTAAGTGGTATCAAAGCTACGTTGTTGTTCACATAGATAAGAAGAGAGGGAATGCGAGCTGGAGAAGGCTACACCTTTGAGAACATAGTTGAGTGAGGCTGCACCTTTGAGAACATATTTGAGTGAGGAGGACTCCAAAGTTCCTTCTTGGGCTCAACCTAGGTCTTTCACTCCCTATCGCTGTCAGAAGAGAAGCAAACAACTACTAGATTCGGGCACCGTGATATCTATCCGATGCTTCTGCCATCTATTTGGAGAGTGGGCAAAGTTGCCGAGCACCCCATTTTTACAATAGAGAGAGAGGAAAAGACCCATGCCTCATACATTACCTGAAATTTTCTACCCTGTTGCTGCTATTGGTATTTCCATGAGAGGTTCTCTTCTCCGAGATAATGAAAATATTGTACGCAAGTTCAACGACAAGACTATGCCCTGCATCGTAACATGGCTTGATCTCCACCTACTTGCTAGCTACATTGAGCTAGAGTGCTAGTGCTACTTGTGTTTGTGTTCATGCCGCATATTCCTGCAAGGGTAGCTAACGAAGGAGATGTCTTGATAGAGATAAGAAGAAGTGGTGGACGGGAATAATGCTCTCTATTAATGGTCTCAACATGTTGATAGTGGCCATTGGTCCTAGAGGGTAGCGTCTATGATGCTCGTTAGAGGGATGCAAGTTGTTGATTGCGACACTTGAATCTTGATGAACTATGTGCATATTCTATATATTCGTGCATATTAAGTTGTCATTATCTCTCTCGAGGTCAAGGATACTCACTATAGCCACTTTAGATAGATACCTTCTCGCAAAATCTATTCGTTTCTAAATTTGGTAGATCATGCATTTCTATGGGTAGCGATCAAGTACGTTATGAGAAGACCTGCACATCAAAGAGAATGAATCCACAAATTTGAGAATTACCTTGTGATTGAGAGTACGAGTGGGAATAAAATTGTGATAGCTCAAGGGTGGTCACGAGGTAGAGGCTTTGTCAAGTAACTATTTTCCAAATCTATTGTATCAATTGATTCACATCTATAATATCATAATTTCTCTTTCTCTATGTCATATCTTGTGGACTATTCTATGCCAAATTTTCCCTTATCTTGTGTAAGTTGTGTTTTCCTCTCTTCTACTATTCTTGAGTGATAGGAAGCTTGTGATTGAGGAAACACTACAATATGTGTGTGTATGCATGTGTGTATGTATATATGCATATGCATGTGTGTGTATGTATGCATGTGTGTGTATGCATTTCAGTGTGTGTATGTATATGTGTATGTGTGTGTATATGTGTATGGGTGTGTATGTGTATGTGTGTGTATGTGTGTATATGCATATGCATGTGAATGTATGTATGCATGTTAGTGTATGTTTGTAGGTGTATATGTGTATGTGTGTATGTGGGTATGTGTCTATATGTATATGTGTTTATGTGTATGTATGTGTGTGTGTGTGTGTGTTTCTTTATTTCTATGTATATGTGTATTTGTGTCTATGTATATGTATGTGCATGTGTATATGCGTGTATGTATGTAGGCATATACTTGTGTATGCATGCATGTAACTTTATGTATGTGTGTATATGTGTATGTGTGTGAATGAACATGTGTGTGTCTATGTGTGTGTATGTACATGTTTGTGACCTATTATTTTACAAAAAATAAGTAAGATACTAACTTCTAAATATTCTTCTAAATATTCTTCTAAATATTTGAATTAGTCCATGCATTTTCACACCCTCATGATTCTTCACCAGCTAAATCGAAAGACAATGATATTAAAACCCTCAAGACATTGAAACCCATTTAACATTCCATAATTGCATGTCTATGTATGTATGCATGTATATGTGTGTATACGTATGTGTGTATGCATACATAGGTGTATATGTGTATGTGTATGCATGTGTATGAATGTGTGTATTTGAGTGCATGTGTGTGTATATGTATATGTGTGTGTGCTATGTGTTTGTGTCAATGTGTATGTATATACGTGTGTGTATCTTTATGTGTGTATGATTGAGTGTATGTGTGTGTCTATTTATGCATGTATGTACATACCCAAATGTGTATGTACAAGTGTGCTCCTAACATTATGTATCCCATTCTCTCTCTCTCTCTCTCTCTCTCTCTCTCTCTCTCTCTCTCTTAGAATCTCAGACTCATTTTTTCATGAGCATTTGTTTAGGACATATCCATTCTTTTTTTCTATTCGTAGGCCATCTACTATGCAACACTTTTGCATTGCAAGCACTTCTCCCATGCCTCTTGGAGTGTGTCTAATGTGTGAAGATCCTAGGGGTATTTATAATCATCTCATAAGCGATAGTGACCATAGCTTATGTAAGTGATTGGTTTTTTCTTTTGACCCTTAGTTATGTCATGTTGGGTCAATATA
This sequence comes from Ceratopteris richardii, assembly GCA_020310875.1. Classification (NCBI taxonomy): domain Eukaryota; kingdom Viridiplantae; phylum Streptophyta; class Polypodiopsida; order Polypodiales; family Pteridaceae; genus Ceratopteris; species Ceratopteris richardii. The sequence continues at coordinate 45,784 of MU261514.1, forward strand.
GCATTGCATAACTGACATTGCATGCTTTTCTTGTAATTGGGTATCTCACTACACTCCCTTATTCCTTGTACTGTATCTATCTATCTATCTATCTATCTATCTATCTATCTATCTATCTATCTGTACACACACATGCACACACAAATATATACCTATACATACACACACACATATACACACATATATGTTTCTTGCTTCCATCAATTGGATGGCCTTCAATTCCTCATCCAGATGTGTACATCCATGGGAACATTAAAGAAATCCAAAAATACTAATAACATACCCATCCTTGTTTGCTCGCAATTGTGTATTTAATCTAAGAAATCATCCCATCTATACAACCTTTTTCATTTTCATATCCATTTCTTTTCACTTGACATGTTTAATAAATAACTAGGATATTATAACTTTCTCTTCTTCTCTAGTACATCTTGCCATCATTGTGATTAAGTCAATTATTTTGACCTCTCATTTGGATTTTTTTATTTTTTTTGAAAGAACAAGGAAAATTTGTATTAATGGTGGCCGTATACAGTGTGCCTTGGGCAGGAGACACCTGACCCAGAGGACAAATTACAAGGAGAAATACATGTCCAACCTTTTACAAGAGTACTGTTCAGCTAACAGTTTTTTCCATCTAGAGGGAGAATTTTCAGACAAAATCTTGTAGACATCATAGTTATTGCAAGAAGCATCTCTGATTCTCCTAATACAAGATAGAGAAGCATTTTTCAGAATAACAGGCAAGGTGATGAGGTAGTTCCTTTTTCTGCTACCAAGGGTAGCCTCATTCCTACTGAGCCATATGTTCCAAAGAATATAGCCCCTCCAAATATTCCACAGCAGAATATCCAAGTGTTTACAGCAACCAAGAATCACCTCCATTTTACTAAGTTTGGGGAGACCATTCACTAGCAGATACTTCTCCACAGCAGACCATAATTTTTTGGCATGATGGCATTCAAAGAAGAGGTGTGAAACATCCTCCACAAGGCCACAAAATATACAGGACCCACCATTATTAAAAATTTTCCTGACTTTATGACCAGTCCAAAGGCCATGGTGCAGCATCCTCCATTGGAGAAATGAATGCTTGCTGCAATCTGGAAGAGCCCACAGAGCTTTAAATCTGTAAGTCCACTGGTGTGTAGACCAATTCACCTGCCACCTAGAGTTGAGCTTTTTCAGGATTTGAGCAGCAGACCCTTTGTCATGTTTGAACTGTTTGAAAATGACATTAGCAATATCAACCACGTCAACCTTTTTCCTATGTCACCTGTCCATCTTTTCCAGCAGCATGTTTCTGTGTTTTTGAATTACCTGAAAGCAAGACAGAGACAAATTAGTGCTACAAAAGACTTCTTGTGCAGTCCTTACCCTTACTCCACATATGTAATTGTTCCAAGTAGTGATTCCAGCTTTGTGGCATTTGTGTTGTTTGATTGTGAGCCTGTTTTCTTCATAGTAAGCAAGCCAGCCCAACCATGGAGACTCTTGCAAATAAAATTGAAGAGAACAGGCAAGTTCGTTAGGGAGTTTAAAAGAGTTCTTAGCTTTGAACCAGGCCTGCCACATTCTACACACTAAGGGACTACCAAAGGGGGTGATGGGATGTGGGGAAGTTATAATGTCCCAAAGGTTGAGATTCTTATAGGCCCTGTAGTCAGAAAGACAAAATGTAGAAGTATTTCTTTTCAGAAGATAGGCCCAGACATCATTACAGTCAATACATCTCAAAATCCATTTAGAAGCCAAGTTCTCTGCCATTTTCATAGGATTAATAATGCCCAATCCACCTTGATGTTTAGGGACACAGCACACTTTCCAAGCCACCTTGGGGAATTTTTTTTTATCAGACTTACTTCCCCATAAGAAGTTCCTAGCTAAACAGATAACCTATCCAAGTTGCTTATTAGAAGGAGACCAACAAGCCAGAAAATAGACCAATTTAGGAAGGATGTAATGATTGAGAACAAAAGTTCTATGAGGGAGGGAACTGTTAGTATCATACCAGTACAGCAAGTGTTTTTTAAACCTTTCCACCACCCATTCCCACCTTTGAGCAAAAGAAATCTGGAAACCCATGGGAATCCCCAACAATCTAAAGATCTCTCCATCTTTGATAATGTTGCATCCAAGTCTAGAAACACATTCAGGAATAGTTTCATTAGAAGCTTTAAATCCAGTTTTGGAATGGTTAACTTTGGAACCACTAGCAAGACAAAAAATCTCTAAACATTCCAGAAATTTGTTTACAGAAAGATCATCAGCATTTAGAATAACATTAGTATCATCAACAAACATTTGATGCCCAAGAGGGGAAGGGGAGTTAAGCACATTGATTCCTTTTATAGTACCATTGTTCATAGCATCTTTAACAAGCCAACCTAAAGCATCACTAGCATTTGCAAAGAGCAAGGGAGCAAGAGGGCAGCCTTGTCTGATGGATCTACTAAGAGTAAAAGGATCAGAGATATGGCCATTGATGGCAACCCTAGAACAAGCACTGCCAAAGAGAGTGCTAATATTTCTGATGAGTCTTTTGCCAGCTCCCAAGTCTTGAAGAGATTGGAGAATAAAATCCCATTCAATTCTATCATAAGCCTTATCAAAGTCAATCTTAAAGAAATAAAAACTTTGGCCCAAGTCTTTAGCATTGTCTATACCTTCCCAAAGAGAAATAATAGCATCAAGGATGTATCTACCTTTGATGAAACCTTTTTGTTCACGGAGGATAAAGTGTTTCATCATGGGACTAAGTCTTTTGGCTATCGTTGAGGTCATCTTTACTTCCCCTTTTGTGAATAAGTCTTATAACTCCAGTGTTAATGTGACAAGGGAGAAATCCTTTGCTAGAAGCCTCTTCCCACACCAAGAGAATATAAGGAGTAAGAAATTCACATAGCAATATGAAGAATTCATTTGGCAATCCATCAAATCCCGGAGACTTACAGGGTTTCAATTTATAAATGGTTTCTTTGATCTCACCGGCAGTGAGGGGCAGGTCCAGGATGGGAACCAGGCTTTCAGGAATCATTTTTTTCCTTTTTAGAGCAATAGTAGCCTTGGCCCTCTGGATGTCCTCCCCCCACTTGGGAGTACCAGAGAAAACATTCATAAAGAAGCTTTTAGCCTCCTGAAGAGTCTCTTCAATATTTAAAGTGTGACCACCTTCTTTCTTTTTCAAATTGGGAATGAAGTCCCTTAGTTTGTTTTTTTTCAAGAGAGAGAACATATGTTCGTTGTTCCTGTCCATTTTCTCACTACAAAATTCTTTTGATGAGGCAAGAAAGTAGCTAGCTTCAAGATAACTTTCCTTGCACAATCTCAATTGTAACCTTTGATACTCTTGAGAAGTAACATCTAGAGCTTTAAGCTTATCAACAATAGCTCTATATCTTTTAGCTCTACACTCTTTAGCTTTTTGCTTAAAGTGGGTAAATAAAACCTGAACATCCTTAAGCGCTTTTTCCCAGGCCAGACCAGGAGATCTAGTGCTTTTAAAATGGTGGATAAAAATCCTTTTCGTCTCAGTTCTAATGCAGGGGAGCTTGAGAAGGTTAACATCAAGATGAGGCCAACCAGACTTAAAGGAGGGGTTACCTGTTCTAATGGTGACAATAAGGGGTTTATGGTCAGACATCAGGAGGGAATGATCAATATGAGCACTAACCTCCCAACTTTTTTGCAAAATATTAATGTTGACATAGCATCTGTCTAATCTAGCAGCCGTGTAAGAAGCACCAGAATGATTGTTGGACCAGGTAAAACCAGAATTTTTAGAAGCATCCACAAAGTCATGCAGGTTACATAACTCTTTCCAAGCATTCTTTTCAGAACCAAAAATGATATTACCTTTACCTTCCCACCTGTCTTTGATACAAGTGACCATGTTAAAATCCCCAATCATGATGGAGGGACCTTGAATTTGGTAGATCTCTTCCCAACAGGATTTTCTAATCAAACATTTATTAGCAGCATAAACAGAAATCATAGAGAGGTTATAGGGGTTACCCAGCCTGAAGCAACACCATTGATTGGTGCAGCTAGAGGACATATCAACCAAGAAGGGGGATAGGGATTTGCTGAGACCGATCACTGCACCACCCTTATTTTCCTGATGATTAGTGGAAAACCAGAAGAATTTATTAGATAGAATATTGAGCTTAACTTTCAAGGAGTCACCATCAATTTTAACCTCCTGCAGGCAAATAACGTCAGGAAGACTATGCAGAGACATAATCCATCTGTTGATCATCTTAGGTCTTACAGGATCTGTAAGCCCCTTCACATTTATGGAAAGAATGGAAAGATTATACATCAAACCAACTAAAAATTTCATTTCCTACTATTCTTAGTAGACTTTACCATAGAAGATCTCATAGAATCTTTCTTTCTTGGTTTACTTGAAGATGCCAGCTGAGTTGGCAAGTCTGTGTCATGTATCAGAGGCATAGCTTCCTCATTGACCATTTCATTGTCCATAGTTTCCAGTTTGTCATGGTCCATAGCATCAAGTTCGTGCCTGAAAATCTCAACAGAAAGATTAGTATTCTCAAGATTTTCCAGCATAGGGATGGGGTCAATCGAAAGCTTTCCTTTCAGATCTTTTTGGGTAGACAAATCGATAACTTTGTTTTTTTTTCCTACCAGGGACCAACCGTTTTCTAGCTTACCCTGGTTGTCCTTGGAATCTCCAGCAGCTACTTTGGTTGATTCTTCGACATTTTTGATAGGGTTAATGTTCTCTTTGGGGCTTGAGCTACTATCCTCAAAGGGGTTGTGCACTTCTTCTAAAAGGACACCAAACATATTATCATTATTAGTCACTTTTTTTTTCCCTTTATTTAGCGCTTTCTTAGCGGGAGGGGCACTACTCTTAGTCACATACTTGCCAAGATTCTTATTTGAGTCTTCACTCACAGATTGTTTCTGCACCTGCAGTAAAGGACAATCTTTGATGATATGACCTTGCTTGTAACAGTTATAACAAGCATTGGGGATATTTCTGTACAACACCTTTTGGGTGTGGAGTTTTTTACCATTTGAGTCTTTGATAACAATATAGGGCTTGATTTCGGAGACAATGTCCACTTCTATTAACACTTGGGGGTCCGATCTCGGATTGATAATACTATTTCTACTTTTTTGACCGAGGACTTTGCCAACCAACTTCCCTAAGCTCTCCACCCAAGGATAGTAATCTATGGGAAGTTCAGGGAACTCTACCCACACAGGGATTTTTGTTGGCTTAGGGCCCTTAGGGTTAAACCCAATATACCATTTAAAGAAAGACACTGAGACATTTCTGATTAACCACTGGCCTTCACTAATGACTTGAAGAGCACTTTTAGCATCTTCAAAAAAGAAGAGGTAGTAGTTATTCCGGCAGTATTGGATGTGTTTAACCATTAGGCCTCTTGCTTCGCAGTGATGTTTAATCGAGTTTTTTAAAGAGTCTTGGGCAGGCCTAGGACCGTGACACAAACCTATGACCACTCTATCTGTGAGGTGCTCATGCCAGTTGTCCAATGAAGACTTTTCAATGACCAAAGCAACCTCATCCTCTTCGGTGGGCAAGTTATCAAAAAAAATTTCATGAGGGCTGTCAGAGAACTTACCTTTCCGCTTGTTGGGAGAGGGAGCACGATTGTTATTACCAGTAAAGTGTTGAATGTCGACGAAGGCGTCATCAAGCTTGGCCCTTGCCCTAGCCAAATCAGCATAGGTTTTCGTCAGAGAGTGCTTCTCTGCGCTCCTCTACTGCGTATACACAGGGAAATTGGTCGAACCAGGAATGAACTCAGCAGATACGCTCCCTTCTACCTCGACAGTCTTGGGGCTTACAGAGTGATCATTGGACTGTAGCAAACATACATTTTTCCCTTCACCCAGAAACGATAACCCATTTCTTAGGGCTTCAAACGGGGCCATGCAGTATCAAGAAGGCGGAAACGCGAACGCAAAGGATGCTCCTCCCCCACGGAAGGGGGAGGAGAGGAGAGAATGCCGACCCGCGAGCGCCACGGAGCAGAACACCCTCGAACCCTCAGAGCCGATCCGCGAACAATCGTCCTTTCATTTGGATTATTAGACACCAAAAAATCATTTATAATGATATGCATTTTTAGGATGGTGTTTTCTATCAATTTGTGCAGTCAAAGATCAATGGTGTTTCATCCTAACATCTTTTATAATGCAATAGTTGCTATGTTCATCCGAGATCCATCATTAATTAGGACCTTGAACTCCAATCCTTTTTATATGAAACGGTAATTAATAACACGACATAATCGAATGTCAAATCGGGCTGCACATGATTTTTTTCTGACAAGAGTGTAAAAATGGCTCCATGAGAAATATGCTCCTTAGAATATTGTTAGATATCAAAACCAAGGCAAGTAGTTGGACAAATGGTAAAGTGATCACTGATTTGGTAAGAATGTTCAATGCACTTGCTGATGTTAGGCCATTAGATAGGGTTTCTTTACTTGGTACACAATGAGATGTCAAATGAAATTATAGATTTTGAATTGAATCATTGATAGGGGTGGTTGTTGGAAAGATTGGGGCGTCTGCTTGCTCCAATTTTGTTGCGTTTTCACCATACATTGTTACTGTTTACATCCTAGCCGAAAGAAAACACCTACAAGTTGACAAATGTTTCCAAAGTTAGTATGTACAATAGTTTTCTATGCTTTAGCAAGTGTGATAATCACCATATTCTTCATACGATTTTATCATTCTTTATTTACTTTGTCATATTCGTGAGCATCCTTACAATGTTTGTGTATATGCCCTCATTCTCCACAAAAGTGGTAGGACATGCGTATACCTTGATTATTTGAATTTAGAGTTTCTTGATTCCAACGTGTGGTGCATGCGTTTCCCTAACTTTCCGGATGAAAAGGGATTATATTATTGATAGTGGCGACTCTGTAAGTGCAATAGAACATGACTGTGTACGTGATTGTGGGACAAAGGTTAGTGTAGAGTGTCATATACACTTCAAAAGAAAAAAAATGCAGTTGCTAAAATAAGGAATAGGTGTTTTGTGGAAATGGTGAGGTGCATGATCAAATGTGGGGATTTACCACATACCCTCTCGTGTGACGATGTTATGTATGTAACATATGTACTTTACAGGTATCCTACTAGAGCGCTATAATTGATTACTCCATATGTGGCTTGGCATGGTCTCAAGCCATCTCATACTCATCTACATATCTTTCCTTTTTTAGGTTATCTTCTAGTACTTGAAAGACAACATAGGAACTAGATGATAAAGCAATAAAGTGCATTTTTGTTTGGTATAATTATGACAGCACAGGCTAGTAACTTTATAATCGATAAAAAAAAATCATTTTGGTTAGCTATCATTTGGTCTTTGTAGAGGATGAATTTCAGCCCTTACCTTCATGAATCATTGAGACGAGAGCTAGCTCAAAAGATGTGTACAAAACTTTGATTTTTCTTTTTGGAGGCCGTCACTCAAATGCTTGCCCTAATAAAGGAAATTCTCAACCTCTACAAGTTTCAAATTTCAATGTACATCAGCCCTATCAAAACTTATACCACTAATACTAATCACGGGACACAACGGAATAACCCAACGGAATGTACATGTTTGTGACCTATTATTTTACAAAAAATAACTAAGATACTATCTTCTAAATATTCTTCTAAATATTTAAATTAGTCCATGCGTTTTCACACCCTCATGATTCTTCACCAGCTAAATCAAAACACAAATGATATTAAAACCCTCAAGACATTGAAACCCATTTAACATTCCATAATTGCATGTCTATGTATGTATGCATGTATATGTGTGTATATGTATGTGTGTATGCATACATAGGTGTGTATGTGTATGTGTGTATGCATGTGTATGAATGTGTGTATTTGAGTGCATGTGTGTGTATATGTATATGTGTGTGTGCTATGTGTTTGTGTCAATGTGTATGTATATATGTGTGTGTATCTTTATGTGTGTATGATTGAGTGTATGCGTGTGTCTATTTATGCATGTGTGTACATACCCAAATGTGAATATAGGAGTGTGCTCCTAACATTATGTATCCCATTCTCTCTCTCTCTCTCTCAGAATCTCAGACTTTATTTTTCATGAGCATTTGTTTTGGAGAGATCCATTCTTTTTTTCGATTCGTAGGCCATCTATAATGCAACACTTTTCGATTGCAAGCACTTCTCCCATGCCTCTTGGAGTGTGTCTAATGTGTGAAGATCCTAGGGGTGGTATTTATAATCATCTCATAAGCAATAGTGACCATAGCTTATGTAAGTGATTGGTTTTTTCTTTTGACCCTTAGTTAAGTCATGTTGGGTCAATATAGCATTGCATAACTGACATTGCATGCTTTTCTTGTAATTGGGTATCTCACTACACTCCCTTATTCCTTGTACTGTATCTATCTATCTATCTATCTATCTATCTATCTATACACACACATGCACACACAAATATATACCTATACATACACACACACACACATACACACACATATACACACATATATGTTTCTTGCTTCCATCAATTGGATGCCCTTCAATTCCTCATCCAGATGTGTACATCCATGGGAACATTAAAGAAATCCAAAAATACTAATAACATACCCATCCTTGTTTGCTCGCAATTGTGTATTTAATCTAAGAAATCATGCCATCTATACAACCTTTTTCATTTTCATATCCATTTCCTTTCACTTGACATGTTTAATAAATAACTAGGATATTATAACTTTTTCTTCTTCTCTAGTACATCTTGCCATCATTGTAATTAAGTCAAATATTTGGACCTCTCATTTGGATTATTAGACACCAAAAAATCATTTATAATGATTTTCATTTTTAGGATGGTGTTTTCTATCAATTTGTGCAGTCAAAGATCAATGGTGTTTCATCCTAACATCTTTTATAATGCAATAGTTGCTATGTTCATCCGAGATCCATCATTAATTAGGACCTTGAACTCCAATCCTTTTTATATGATACGGTAATTAATAACATGACATAATCGAATATCAAATCGGGCTGCACATGATTTTTTTCTAAAAAGAGTGTAAAAATACATGTACAAAACACGCATACACACTATACATTCACATGCATACAGACACATATACATACATATACATACACAGACATACACATACAAACACATAAAGAGACACATTGACACATATGCACACATGTACACATGCACATATATGCACAAATATGCATTCACGTGTATATGCATACATTTATGCACACATGCATATGCAAACCTACATAAACATATATAGAAACAAGTACACTTACATACACATGTGTAAATACATTTAGAAACACATAAAAACACATACACAAATATACATACACACCCATATACATACATGCATATAAACACACATATATCCATTCATACACACATGCATACATGCATATACACACATACATGCATACATACACATACACATACACACAAGCACATGCATACACACATACACACACATACATACATGCATACATACATACATACATACATACATATATACATACATACATATGTACACACACACACATATATATATAAATATATATATATATATATATATATATATATATATATATATATATATATATATATATATATATATATATATATATATATATATATATATATATATATATATATATATCCATTTTTGTTTGTATGTACAGATACTATGGATCCTAGTAGATAGCAAAAGATGGAGCTTACTCTCTGAAAGCATCTTACAAGGGCAAAAGCTCCACCCCATTTCTAAAGTTTTTTTATGCATGAGTATGCAAACATTCTTGATGAGGAGTAAGACTACACGATTCATATGCTTACCTAACAACCACCGCAAGGCTCCTTTGTGACACCATTTGCAAGGAGAGAGGTTTTTTTAACATAGGTATGTTTTCTTATTATAATTTGACAACACTAATTATATTAAAACACAAATGTTTTGATTCATTTCTATTTGTTTATTTTCAAGACACCTCCACTTCCACCTCATTAGAGCATAGTTGAGGCACAAATCAATACATGAATATGTATTGTAGCACTACAGTGTGACATAGCACCTAATAGCAATAAAATATACATTAACAATAGTTAGAACTTAAGAAAAAAATAGTGAGACCTTTATGTGAGTCCTACTTGCATTTTGTTTACGTAAAATAGGCATAAGTGTAGACATGTACCTTAGGTATAAACCATATTCTAGATACCTTATATATGCACCACACACGCAAACACACACACACATATATAGCATGCCATTGACATGTACCTTAGGCATAAACCATATTATAGAGCACCTTATAAACCTAACATAGATGAATGTAAGGAGCTTAAGATTCTATTTGATAATCTTTTGAAGAAAAGATTAATAAGGCTGAGTATAAAAGAATGATTAAATATAAATACCCAATCCCTCACGTAGATGATCTTTCAGGGCAATTGAGGACTGGGAATATATTCACTAAGATTTACTTAACATCTAGATATCAACAAATGAGGATCAAACTAGATGAGAGACCCAAAAGAGATTCTTTAACATGTTGTGACCACTATGAGTTTAGAATTTTGCATTTTGGATTAACAAAGACTCTTTCCACATTCATGTGTTTGACGAACAATACTTTTTCTTAATAATATACTTTTATACTCTTAGGATGTTTTTTGCGTGCAAAAAAAGGACCAATGTATCAAGACAAATCTCATTTGCACGAATATATAGTGTAACAATAGAGTATGCATTTCTTTTCAATGTCCAATCGAAGTTCAAATATTACATGATTATCAAGACATAATTATTTTGCACATCGCTGTTAATCAAGGACCTATCTTTAAACGAAATATTCTTAATGTGAACCATGTATGGAATGGGATATTAGAAAATATGTTAGTGAATGATTAGAGTGCCAAAAAGTGAGATAATTTCTTTTATTTAGAGATTTCGTTAAAACCTAAGTTCTGATAGCGACGTTAGGTTCAAATCAAACTACAAGAATGCCTTCATGAATTGGAAACAAAACTCTTTGAGAGATTTTTGCATGTGAAAATGTACCATAGTTCTACCAGCAAGAACAATGATAGAATCTATGTTTTAACGGGGTTAAAGCACAACATAAGGTTTTAGAAGCTGATGAGAACCAAATAAAATTCTATAAACAGGAGATAAAGTCTTCAAGACCTCATACTTTATGCTCTAAAATGATCAAATAAGGAACGTAAAGGTATCAATTATGCCTAAAATATAATAAATAAAGTTGTAATACTTCCTCACATTGCAATTGTTCATACTTCCTTCATTGCAACTTCCCGTCTATTTGAAGTTCCCAAATATTTGGAGTTCTCAAGGAAGCCTCATGTAAGTGAAGAGTTCAATAAACCATAGGGAATGTATAAATCCATTAGAAAAAGACGTTGGAAGAGCTATCAACGATATCCTAAAGTCATCTTGATGCTTTTGGGATTAGAAAAAACAAATTTTGTGATTGGAATAGTGAATATCTAAGGAAAGTTTTGCTTGAATCAAGCACAAAAGATAGATCCCCAAACAAAACCCTTGGGCAAAAGATTCAACATAGTCTTAATATAATTATTGTAATGGAGAAATACTAGGTCTTGTCTCTCATTCCCCTAAAGAGAGAAGAAATCCAAAATGCCCAAATGGCTAAATGAAGCATGCCCTTAGTAAGCATCATTGTACTGTATCTAAACACTTTAGTGGTAGCTCGGATAATTCGTACCATAGATTCTAGCATATAAGTAAGAGAGCACTAAGTAGGACAACAAAGATTAAATATAAATGTATAAAAATCTAGTTTTCTAAATTGGATGAAGAACCTACTAATATGGGATGGTGGGAACTATTTCTCCTTGAGTACTTTTTCTTGATGATCAGAAGAATAAGGGAGTCATTGTCCAATGGAATAAACAAAGAAAGGATATCTAGAAATGAGAATTTATGAAATTATCCTCTAATATAAAGAAGAATTATTCCATCAACATACAACAATATCTAGCCTTGGGATTTAGAAATAGAGGGTTAACTCCTAGGTGTTTGAAAATAAACTCTAAAGACTGAAGCTTTAACTCCTAATTTAGAATTATGAATTCAGTGCAAGTAACAGAAGTGAACATTTTACCAAAGATTGGAAGAAATCAAAATTTTACCAAAGATTGGAAGAAATCTCATAAAGATCATTTTTGGAACCTAAGGTTTATTTGATGTTTCAAGTGAGGAAGCAAATGAACGAGAAAAAGATCTATTCACACAAAACATCTTAAATAGATCTAGGTTTTCAAAGGTGAGAAATTCTAGATCAAGGAGATCTCTAAGGTTTGAAAATCTTAAGACTACATAAAGATAAATTATAAATGCGAAGATTAAAGAATGGGTTGAAATTATCCATAGTTATGAATACTTTTGACCTTATAGATGGATATTTTTTTCAAAAATTACGAGTTTCCATTTTGGGCGTGGTAAAAGAAAGCTCTAAATATTCTAATATTTACAAAAGAACAAGTCAAATAAATTTCAAAATGTTTTATAGAATTGGGATCTTCAAAACTAGATTAATCTCTAGAGATTTTAGTCTCTTAAAGTGGAATCTCAAAATTGTTCAACAACATTAACCCCACTCTAAGTAGTTTCTTTGCCCTCCTTCCCAAGATAGAGTATAATATATCCTCTTAACAAACAAGTTAGATACCCTATACCTATTGAATGATTGGGCAAGGATTATTCACAAATTCCACCCATTTAGTATGGTTTCTTATTTGCATGTGAATCAAAACAAAATAAATGCACCCAATTCATTAACCCAAAAGTACAAAATATGTTCACATCTAGTAGGATCAACTGAAAGTGATTCCACTAAGGATTATTGTAACAGAAGGCAAAAATTTATCTTGAATTATGACACTTGTGAATGCATCCAAAATAGTAATGATTTAGAATGTTCTAGTTCCGCCATATGGCCATCATGTAGCACTCATCCCCATTACCATTAAATACGTTAGGATATCCCCCGAGCGCTTGGCTATGGATGGCCCTTGTCCTACAGACACGTGGACTAATCTTTGTAGACCAATGTGTGACAATCTCTCCACCTTCTATAGAAAACTTTCCTCAATGATCAATGAGGGAAAGTACTTGCAAACCAGAGCTCTTGATTCCCAAGTAGAGTTTATAAGTCGTAATCCTATCTAGGCTAGTAGATACTCCTAGATGACATGGTTTTTGAGCCACATTTTTCTCCAATCTGGTATCCTATCTGGAGAATGATATGTGCTATCACTCGTCTACAAAGAAATAATAGCCTCTATTAGATTATCCTCCCTGAAAATATACTTTCTAAGCTTAGTGACATGAAACACTAGATGGACTTCAATGTTGAGGAGGCTCTAATTGGTATGCAACATCATTAAGTTTCTGACTTACCTTCGAGGGTCCATAAAACCTTGTTGAGAGCTTAGTACACTTACTTTGCTACCATTAGATTTCCTGATCTCAGCTTTGAAAGTAGCACAAGAGCATGAGTGGAATGGACATAAGTTGTCGTCTAGGATCTTTGATCTAGAACTCTTAGGTGAGAGGAGGCTACAAGCAGTAGCAGGCATTTTTGCTCCAAAGAAATGGCAAAAGGCATACTTTGATGCCCATGTAAAGGATAAAGGATTGAAGGAAGCAGATATGGTGCTAGTTTATACACTAAAGCAACATGCTCGTAAGTTGGAAAAATGAGGATATGGACCCATGATCATTAATAGAATTTCCACTAGCGGTGCGGTTCAATTGGCTACTTTATAAGGTGATATCTTGCCAAACTATATCACTGGTTGTCGAGTCAAGTTATATTAGAAACCTCTCACACAGGGTATGCTGATAAGATCCAAGACTGCTAAGAAGCGAAAAGAAGATGAATTGAGAGTCAAAGAAGAAGCACAAGCCGAGGCCAGAGAGCACATTAGGCGAAATAAGTTAAGACAACTAGGCCTAGATGTCAACCCATGTAATAGGCCTCTTTTCTAGTGAAACAATTCATTTGAAACTTTTTGAATTTCATTGTGGGGATAATGCTTAGAATGAATAATTAGGTCATTTTATGCATATAGGAAAAATTTTGGTTTGACAAGTTTAACTGTCTCTCTCTAGACCTTATTTGCATCATGTTTTCTAGTCAAATTTTGAAGGTGAAGATGAAAGAATTAAGAAAAACTCTGTATGAGAGAAAGGTAGAGCAAGTATAGGAGAATAAAAGTGCTTTAGTGAAATTCTTGTGAATCATGTTCTAAGTACCTCGTTCAGGGTCCTACATTTAGTTCATTGTAAGAAAATGCCTTGATTTTACTCTCTCTAGAATTTTAAAACTTGCAAGGCTCAAATGTGGCAGTTGGAGGTGGATTTGGATCTCGGACGTCTCTAACACTATTGTGCAGATCCCAAAATTGAATAAAAGTGCCTCTCACAAGCTTAAGCTAATTCATCACCGTTTTTGAGTTACAGGGCTTTGAAAAATGTCTATTCAAATCTGTGATTCTGATGCTCACATGTCACCATGTCTAATTATGGATGTTTTTGGATATGTCTTCTTGGTTTTTTTTCTCCTATTTTTGACAGGTATGCTAAAAAATGAAAGCACACTATGATCGCATGGCTTTTTACGAAAGTGTTGGAGAAACTCGACTTTTTCTAAATTTGGTGGATCACACACTTCTTTGGATAAATGCAGCAATCAAACTCTAATATAGGGAGGCCTGTGCATCAACACAAAGGACACACAGAAATCTCAGAATTACCTTGTGATTGAGAGTGTGATTGAGAGTGAGAGTGAGAGTGAGAGAGTGATTGAGAGTGCGAGTGTGAATGCGATTGTGATAGCTCGGGCGTGGTCGGGAGGTAGAGGCTTCGTCAAGAAGCAATTGTCCAAAGCTATTATCACCATTGATTCAGATCTATAATCTGAGAATTCTTCCTTCTCTACATCATATTTGTTTCTACTCTTCCGCATCAGATTTTCTTTTACCTTCTGCAATCTCTGCGTTCTTCTCTACTTTTTTGACCGAGGACTTTGCCAACCAACTTCCCTAAGCTCTCCACCCAAGGATAGAAATCTATGGGAAGTTCAGGGAACTCTACCCACACAGGGATTTTTGTTGGCTTAGGGCCCTTAGGGTTAAACTATGTAAGCATGTAAGCATGTTAAACTATTGCTGAGAACATGTAAGCAACAAAGTCATCGATGAATCACCTCAAAGTTAAGATACTTAAAACAAGTTTCATAGAATTCTTATAAAGATACTTTTATTCTCCTATGTGTGGTCCAGGTTTCTCTCATACAACATTGTTCCTCATTCTTTCCTCTTCGTGCTCAATTTTAAAATGGAAAGCATGATGTAATTAAGGTTTATAGAGAATAGAACTTACCACCCCTATATTCTTTTCTATATGCATGAGATGTCCTAAGTATCCATTGTAAACATTATCCATAAAATGCATAACCAAAAATTCAAGAAGGTGTTTGCAAGAAAGAGGATTGCAAGAAATACAAGGTTATGTCACACAGATTGTGTTGCTAGCATTTTATGTTTTTGCAGGTTTTGGAGTCCATATATAGTTTTATGGTGTGCATGCCATGGCTTGTCAAGCCCTATTTTTTTGGGTGGCATGTGTGCCACTGAGCTTAAGGTTTAAATTTTTTTGGGATTCCTTTTCCTGGGGAAATGCTATCGAAAAATTTCCCACCTCATGGAATTATATACGCACTTACCTTTAGGTAAGAGTGTTATCGCATGGTAACATGCATTTTATGCAAACATCACTAAGTTGTTAGCATGCTTGTAAGCATGTATTTTATGGACTTAGTACCATCATAGTAGTATAGATAAAGCAACTTCAGTAGTAAATAGGATCCCTACTCATAATCCTTATGGATTTAGACTATAGGATTGCTAAGGGAAGGAGCTACTCCTTCACCATTCGTGATGTGCACAAGCAATCCTGTAGCTTATAGGAAGTTGCATAGAGGTACAAGAGATACAGTTTGATAATCTCCAAGTTAGTGAAGACTTAGTTATCTTCACAAGAGTGTCATAGTATGATTAAGAAACTATGGGGTATCATGATGAATACCCAAAGACTGACTAGTTTTACTCATACACATCACCTGACCAAATAGTGAAGCTTTTCTGCTACGCTACTAAGGAAACCATATAGATGGGATCACAGAGATGGGTTTCATGAGACAACATCGACATGTGCTTATATGATTCAAGTGACGGTTA
This sequence comes from Ceratopteris richardii, assembly GCA_020310875.1. Classification (NCBI taxonomy): domain Eukaryota; kingdom Viridiplantae; phylum Streptophyta; class Polypodiopsida; order Polypodiales; family Pteridaceae; genus Ceratopteris; species Ceratopteris richardii. The sequence continues at coordinate 62,114 of MU261514.1, forward strand.
AGAAGGCCATAGGCATGGCACTAGCTCTATGACTTAGAGCATAGATCCCTTAGTTAGGAAAAGTTGGGGTACCCAATACATGTATGTATATTGGGATCTACAGAGAGGTACTCAAACCTTGTCTTGGTACCTAAGAACAAGTTGCTTTGGAACAAAAAGGGATATCCATGGTCACATATTGACTAGAACCAAACTAACTAGTTTGAGGATATGGGATTCATTAGCATCCACTTGCATATTCCATTACATATGTATGAAATATATATTCTATGACACCGTGAATTGGAAGAAGTTTTCACCGGTATGGGACGGTGGAAATGACTTCCCTTTGAGCACTCTTCTTCTATGGCCAAGGAGAAAAGGACTCATCATTCATGGCATCATGTCTCACTAGATGAGAGGAGAGTTCTTAGTAGACATCTCATTAGAATTGGTAGTTATCCTTTATAATTTAAGGAAGATTTATTCTTCCAATAGAGAATGTGATGGGTGATTTTATCACCATTGGTATCACATACTCATTTTCAGGTTTTTAGGAAGGATAATTCCATGAGTTCTATGGGATCGTATAGATCCATCCATAGAGGACGGTTGGCAGACATAGCTTTTTAGTATGGATACACATGTGTTTATGGTATCATGTCATATCATTGATGACCATTTTAGCAAAGGGCTTTCACCCTCATTATGAATTTATTTTCTCTACTCTTCAATACATATACCTTTATTAGTTAGGGGAGATATATTCTCCATCTTCATAGGAATATGTGTAATGAGGGATTATGCATTATTTATGGAAGAGAGGACTAAATAAATTCATGAGTTTCTCTTTTAAGGAAAGGAGAAAGTGGGAATCAACTCTGAGATCCATGAGAGATCTCACTTTAGTTTAGTGGTCTCACTTTAGCTCCTGCTCTTTGAGAGAGAAAGAAAGGAAGGAAAACATGATTCTTCATAGGAGAGGAATAGAGTATGTTTTCCTTTAGACGGAAGAGGTGTTTGGGAAACATCTCTTAGTCTTTATTTCAGAAGGAATTTATTTACTCTACTTTTCAATGTAATTTTCCTTCACATGGGAGTCTCTTTCTCCACTAATTTTGAAGGAAAATATGGAGAACTTATATACATGTTCTCAGTTCTGAGTAGAGTAAATGGATTCAACAGAATCTCTTTCAAAGGGAAAGGGAAAGTGGAATAGGTTCTACTGCTAGAGCTTTTTTCCTTAGAAGAGATTGAATAGAGAGAGAGAGAGAGTTTCACTTTCTCACTTTTAGGTTGTCTAGATAGAAGTCACACTCATCTATCAAAGACAAGAGGGAGATCAGTTAATCATGAGGGTTAGATTGAGTCTCACATGGAGACTCTAGAGATGAGAAATTATGTTATTCCACTGATGGTCTTTGACTAGATGAGATGATATGGTTATTGATATTAGTTAGACTGGGAGTAGAGTTGTGACTCTTCTCTTTAGAGTTTATAGGAGATAGAGATATATCTAACCTATTAGGGTACCAAACTCTTAGTTAGTTACATCATGAGTATAATGAGTAAACATCAGTTAGGAGGATGGTTACTTAAGGATTATCTGAATCTCAAAGGGAATGCTTTTTGCATTCATATGGCAAACTATAGGGAAGAGAAATATTAGAGTTTTCACAAGTGCCAATAGATGCTCTTCCAATAGAACTTAGTCCAAAGATAATGCATGGAAAACCACAGACTTCTTCGTTGGTGAATTGTAGAGATTGCATTCTACTACCAAGAAATTCTTTTATATGAGCTACATGATGGAATTGCATAGTCACAAGGTAGTTTAGAGGAAACTATTCCTTGTGATCACACTCAAGGTTTTGAAAACCTGGAGTGTTATGAGGGCAATCTATCATTTAGTCTTAGATGGGTTTCGAGTCGCTTGTTATGGGATTTTGTTCTATATTTCATAGGATTATATGGTTTATTATCTTTATTATGGTATGGTCAAGCATATAAGCTAAGCACTTTTACACTTGCTTTACATGCTATTACTCCATAGAGGATACATCATATGGACTTAGGTCACTTTGGTGATGTTATATATTATGGGAGTGATAGTTTGGAGGTTGAGTGTACATGGGAGATAGTAGGCACCACTCAGACGGTTTCCCACCTTTGAGATGATCTCATATGAGGCTTCTTAAGGGGAAGGATATGGGGAAACAACACACAGAGATGACCATGTACATAGAGTACATGGGGCTCAGGGAGTCTGAGCATTTTCTTCTACCATTACGGACATTTCATTTACATTTTGGAGGACAAAAATGCTTTCAATGGGAACGAAATATCATATGATATTCATTGGGTGTGGATCACCATACAGGTATTTATACCACTTGGTAGAAGAGATAAGAAGAGATCTCGTATATGATATACATCTAAGTGAGACATCACTCTGATATAAAAAAAAAGAGAACCCTCGGACGTGCTGGGAGGAGAACTATATTATCTCTGTGTGTATAGGTCGTCCAACTTTTCCAAGAGCTGAAGCGATGGCTGGATTTTGTAGGCGCCATCTTAAAGGATGTATTAGATTTTTCATAATGATATTCCTATTTCGATTGATTCAAAATAGGATCCAACTATATAGATGAGTGTTATAAGAAAGCAAGCAAATAGTTTCCACCTAATTTGCTATGTGCATAGACAAATGGTTCATTGCAATAGATAAAGATAGCAATTTATACAGAGATACATTGGATCCACCTTATTAGAATAGTTATGCTATGGACGCCCCATACGTACATAAGATAGAACCCTTAAATGGGTATGGATGTGTTATTTCACAATTGATATACTATCCATATTCTCCCCGTCATTTAACTTTTCATGTGCAAAAGCAGATGAGATTTCGAATGAATCGTGTAGGGAACAGAATACACATGGATTATCCTCTTTTCAATTCAATCAAGGTAGGATTTGTAGAGATATCAAGGTTTGTATCAAATGAGACTTATCATGGGAGATGAGGGAATACCTCAAGTGCTTTCAAAATGGGGGAGGGTGGAATGTTGTATAGCTACATGGGTCTGAGCAATAGAACCCTTGGCTATCTACATGATAAGTCCTAGCGATTTATTCCTTTCTATCCTTATTTCAAGGGTCCATCAACCATTGGCTTGAGCACCTCAGGCATAGTTGGAAGGTTTTCCTACCCACTTGATACCTATGCGAGAGTATGAGAGGGCCTTCTTTTAGATGGCATATGATTTCATGCCCTTTCGTAGATTGCAAACTATGTGATCACCTTAGAGATCCATGCAATGTTCCCTTGAGGTTTGCTACCACCTTGAAACTCGGCGCTATAATTAGAGGGGTTGGTTGGCTGGAGATGTGCATCTCCCTCCCTAGTGTGGGCTTCTTTGATAGAGTCCTTAGCTGATTTCTTGGAGGGAATGATCCTTAAACAACAGGAGAAATTGTGTATAATATGTGCACTTCATGATCCATACATGGTTGAATGTTAAGATCTATTTTAGAAAGATCCCCCTGTGTTTGACTATTACTACCGACATACTTCCATATAAACCAAAAGATGGGAAACGCTGAAGATGGGGACTTGGAGGAGTCCTCTTATGTTAAGGCCATCACTCCCAAGATGCTCTCATCCACAACATAACACTCATCCGTACCAATGATTTCAAAATAAAAAGGCTCGACACATATGCCTCATAGTGCATCGGGATGACGAGGGAAAGAGACACCCATTCCAGGTGTGTGATGGTGGAAGGTCAAGGTTAGGCCTAGGGGCAGTGCCCTATGCAAGATCGTCGCATATAAAGCACAATTTTTACCCACACTACAAAGATTCTTCAGCGGGATACTTAATGCCAACAATGCACGCTAGATTATGGATCCCACTTCAGGCATGAAATTTAATCAAGTGACTAAGAACATAGTCAAGATAAAGGAAAAGAAGTCATATAGTATGAAAAATAACAAGTATATAGAGTCAAGCAGAAAAGAAAATATATAATGTTCCTATTTATGATTAATCGGATTTTGATTTGAAAATGTGGAATTCTAAAGTTATGAAAATTAATAGAGATTTTCAAAGACATTTGCTTCATACGGGCTAACAAATTCTTATTTTACTGATTATTCATCTATTAATCGTTGCCCTCTAATCCTTTTGTCGCAGTTCCGTAGCTGATCTGACGTCCATGGTGGTTGAAAAAAATCAGATCAAACGAAGGTCAATCAAATCTCCGGGATTCGCAAATCCCCTCCGATTTCAAATAGCGCATCGGGCACGCATTTTCTCGACGACCATTAAGACTTTCTATATTTCTTACGAAGGCAAAGAAGCCTGAACACCCAGGCAAGCATGTATATCTACCGGTGTACTTAGAATCCTTAATGCACTCGAAAACACATCGCGTCACCCATATCTCACTGTCATATTGTCCGTTGGCTGCAGAGAGAAAGAAAGAGACAGAGCTAGAGCTATGGCGAGAGCACAGCTTGCTGCATTACTCTTGCGCGTTCTCTTCGCGTCCTTGATAGTTTTGTCTTCCTGCGATGGTAAGCATGAAGCCTCTACAGAATCAAGTAAAGCGGAGCCTGCTCAGTCGAACGATGGCGATGGAGGGTATGGGTATGGCCACGGAGGTTATGGGCATGGCCATGGCCATGGAGATTATGGCCACGGTGGTTATGGGCACGGCCACGGGGGCTACGGCCATGGCCATTAAGGTTATAAATCGCGGTGATCGCTTAGCTGCAGCAGTGAATATACGTAGCTATGGTCCGATGTATCAGTATGACGTCCCAGCAGCAATACGTTCAGAGAGTTTAGGTTCTTCAGTGCTTGTTAACTTCTAAGGATTTCTGAATAATTGAAGATCAGAGTTCCTCTATGTTAGGATGTGTGTGAAACCCTTGGTACGGCATTCTCTGTACATAGTTTTATAAATCAATATCACAAGTGCGCCCTTATCTTTTTTAAAGGTTCTCTCTGTCTCTCCTTACTTTCAAAAGGGCGTTCAATATCATATAGTCGCTGCATGTTGCTTATCATGGATATGCTTTGGCGTTCAATACTTGCTATGGATGTATATACTGTTTTCTATTCGACTCGTTCTCTGGATATGCCATGGCCATGGGGGATACGGCCATGGAGGTTATGGCCACGGTGGTTATGGGTACCAAACTCTTAGTTAGTTACATCATGAGTATAATGAGTAAACATCAGTTAGGAGGATGGTTACTTAAGGATTATCTGAATCTCAAAGGGAATGCTTTTTGCATTCATATGGCAAACTACAGGGAAGAGAAATATTAGAGTTTGCACAAGTGCCAATAGATGCTCTTCCAATAGAACTTAGTCCAAAGATAATGCATGGAAAACCACAGACTTCTTCGTTGGTGAATTGTAGAGATTGCATTCTACTACCAAGAAATTATTTTATATGAGCTACATGATGGAATTGCATAGTCACAAGGTAGTTTAGAGGAAACTATTCCTTGTGATCACACTCAAGGTTTTGAAAACCTGGAGTGTTATGAGGACAATCTATCATTTATTCTTAGATGGGTTTCGAGTCGCTTGTTATGGGACTTTGTTCTATATTTCATAGGATTATATGGTTTATTATCTCCATTATGGTATGGTCAAGCATATAAGCTAAGCACTTTTACACTTGCTTTACATGCTATTACTCCATAGAGGATACATCATATGGACTTAGGTCATTTTGGTGATGTTATATATTATGGGAGTGATAGTTTGGAGGTTGAGTGTACATGGGAGATAGTAGGCACCACTCAGACGGTTTCCCACCTTTGAGATGATCTCATATGAGGCTTCTTAAGGGGAAGGATATGGGGAAACAACACACAGAGATGACCATGTACATAGAGTACATGGGGCTCAGGGAGTCTGAGCACTTTCTTCTACCATTACGGACATTTCATTTACATTTTTGAGGACAAAAATGCTTTCAACGGGAAGGAAATTTCATATGATATTCATTGGGTGTGGATCACCATACGGGTGTTTATACCACTTGGTAGAAGAGATAAGAAGAGATCTCATATATGATATACATCTAAGTGAGACATCACTCTGATATAAAAAAAAAGAGAACCCTCGGACGTGCTGGGAGGAGAACTATATTATCTCTGTGTGTATAGGTCGTCCAACTTTTCCAAGAGCTGAAGCGATGGCTGGATTTTGTAGGCGCCATCTTAAAGGATGTATTAGATTTGTCATAATGATATTCCTATTTCGATTGATTCAAAATAGGATCCAGCTATATAGATGAGTGTTATAAGAAAGCAAGCAAATAGTTTCCACCTAATTTTCTATGTGCATAGACAAATGGTTCATTGCAATAGATAAAGATAGCAATTTATACAGAGATACATTGGATCCACCTTATTAGAATAGTTATGCTATGGACGCCCCATACGTACATAAGATAGAACCCTTAAATGGGTATGGATGTGTTATTTCACAATTGATATACTATCCATATTCTCCCCGTGATTTAACTTTTCATGTGCAAAAGCAGATGAGATTTCGAATGAATCGTGTAGGGAACAGAATACACATGGATTATCCTCTTTTCAATTCAATCAAGGTAGGATTTGTAGAGATATCAAGGTTTGTATCAAATGAGACTTATCATGGGAGATGAGGGAATACCTCAAGTGCTTTCAAAATGGGGGAGGGTGGAATGTTGTATAGCTACATGGGTCTGAGCAATAGAACCCTTGGCTATCTACATGATAAGTCCTAGCGATTTATTCCTTTTTATCCTTATCTGAAGGGTCCATCAACCATTGGCTTGAGCACCTGAGGCATAGTTGGAAGGTTTTCCTACCCACTTGATACCTATGCGAGAGTATGATAGGGCCTTCTTTTACATGGCATATGATTTCATGCCATATTGTAGATCGCGAACCATATGATCACCTTAGCGATCCATGCAATATCCCCTTGAGGTTAGCTACCACCTTGAAACTTGGAGCTAGTATTGGAGGGGTTGGCTCGCTGGAGATGTGCATCTCCCTCCCTACTGTGGGCTTCTTTGATAGAGTCCTTAGTTGATTTTTTGGAGGGAATGATCCTTAAACAACACAATAAATTGTGTATAATATGTGGACTTCATGATCCATACATGGTTGAATGTTAAGATCTATTTTAGAAAGATCCCCCTGTGTTTGACTATTACTACCGACATACTTCCATATAAACCAAAAGATGGGAAACGCTGAAGATGGGGTCTTGGAGGAGTCCTCTTATGTTAAGGCCATCACTACCAAGATGCTCTCATCCACAACATAACACTCATCCGTACCAATGATTTCAAAATAAAAAGGCTCGACACAAATGCATCATAGTGCATCGGGTTGAGCAGGGAAAGAGACACCATTCCAGGTGTGTGATAGTGGAAGCTCAAGGTTAGGCCTAGGGCGAGTGCCCTACGCAAAATCGTCGCATATAAAGCACAATTTTGACCCACACTACAAAGATTCATCACCGGGATAGTTAATGCCAACAATGCACGCTAGATTATGGATCCCAGTTCAGGCATGAAATTTAATCAAGTGACTAAGATCATAGTCAAGATAAAGGAAAAGAAGGCAAATAGTATGCAAAATAACAAGTATATAGAGTAAAGCAGAAAAGAAAATATCCCGGATTTTGATTTGAAAATGTGGAATTCTAAAGTTATGAAAATTAAAAGAGAGTTTCAAACACATTCGCTTCATACTGATTATTCTTAATTTACTGATTATTCATCTATTAATCGTCCGTGGTGGTTGAAAAAAATCAGATCAAACGATGGTCAATGAAATCTCCGGGATTCGCAAATCCCCTGCGATCTCAAATAGGGCATAGGGCACGCATTTTCTCGACGACCATTAAGACTTTCTATATTTCTTACGAAGGCAAAGAAGCCTGACCACCCAGGCAAACATGTATATCTACCGGTGTGCTTAGAATCCTAAATGCACTCGAAAACACATCGCGTCAAGCATATCTCACTGTCATATTGTCCGTTGGCCTGCAGAGAGAAAGAAAGAGATAGAGCTAGAGCTATGGCGAGAGCACAGCTTGCTGCTTTACTCTTGTGCGTTCTCTTCGCGTCCTTGATAGTTTTGTCTTCCTGCGATGGTAAGCATGAAGCCTCTACAGAATCAAGTAAAGCGGAGCCTGCTGAGTCGAACGATGGCGATGGAGGGTATGGGTATTGCCAGGGAGGTTATGGGCATGGCCAATCTTCATGCCAAGTGAGATCACATATCAACTCCCTAAATTCACATGTATAGGTAGAGGCAAGGCCATTACCTTGACGTAAGTTTCGAAGTTCTGTTTCTGCTACTTGACTTGTGTCCGCATCTCCAAATGTGGTGGAGAGTTCTCGAAGAAACCCCTCATAGTCCTAAAGTACTGCCATGTTCTTCTCCAAGATTGGGGAAAACCATGATAATACCTTGCCACAAAGCAAGGTTCCAATAAACCCGACCTTGGATGCCTCGTCAGGGTATCTATCAGGTTGCATACAGATGTACAATTTACTTGCTGGAGAAATCCATGAAACTTTGTGTGATCCCCATCGAACTTTTCTGGCATGGAAATCTTGGGTTCCTTCATAAGTGATGTAGTAGGTCGTTGATTCACTTGAATATGCCCTTGATTTTCTTGAAGAATCCGGATTCGTTCTTGTGATTCTTAGAGGATTGCACAAACATGCATTGGATGTCCCATCTTGACTTGTGTCTGTCGATGAGTTAGGTCCTCAACTTGTTGTTGGAGACTCTGAAGTGATGCTACAATCTGTTCATAAGCATTCTCCATGATGCCTGGTCTTGAATGGAAACTAGTCTTGCCAAAATGTCAGAGGAGCACTAGATTGTGCTCTCTCACTATAGTAGATAAGATTTCAAAAATACACTTCTGATTACAAGATCACCCACAAAGGGGAAATGATACAAGAATACGTGACTGATAGAAGATGTCCCACAACCCGGGACTTATAAGTATGAACACTCAACTACAGATGATACAGGAGATTTCACAACCGGGGATCGTAGGTATGAAACAAGATCTCTAGATTTCAAGAACTCCCTTCTTGGCGATGAACTAGATACAAGAAAGAACTCGACAACATCTCGTACTATGATATTACAAGAGGACAAGATAAGATGTCCAGGATACAAGACTAGACAAGACTGGAACAAGGAACAAGACAAGAACAAGAACTGGAACTTGGAGAGTACTTACTTGGCGGCCACGACTCCTTGAGCTCTCAAGACTGGTATTGGCAAGATTGATTATGAATGTGGCCAGCCCCTCATTATATAGGTTTTCCAAGGGTCGTTCTATGGCAGTTATGAATTGATGATGTCATCGATGATGTGATCAATTCGAAGCATGGTCTCTGGATGTCAGAATCATGCAAGAAGACAGTCGATCTTAGGATTTTGGCATGTTCCGGAGGCAATGGAAGCATTAGTTTCCTCAAATTCGGAACCAATCATGAGATATAGGATTCTCATGGAATCTGAGATTCAAGATGGTTTCCTTTGTCCATGACACCTTGAACCATAGGCTTGAGCACCTGAGGCATAGTTGGAAGGTTTTCCTACCCACTTACCTATGCGAGAGTATGAGAGGGCCTTCTTTTAGATGGCATATGATTTCATGCCCTTTCGTAGATTGCAAACTATGTGATCACCTTAGAGATCCATGCAATGTTCCCTTGAGGTTTGCTACCACCTTGAAACTCGGCGCTATAATTAGAGGGGTTGGTTGGCTGGAGATGTGCATCTCCCTCCCTAGTGTGGGCTTCTTTGATAGAGTCCTTAGCTGATTTCTTGGAGGGAATGATCCTTAAACAACAGGAGAAATTGTGTATAATATGTGCACTTCATGATCCATACATGGTTGAATGTTAAGATCTATTTTAGAAAGATCCCCCTGTGTTTGACTATTACTACCGACATACTTCCATATAAACCAAAAGATGGGAAACGCTGAAGATGGGGACTTGGAGGAGTCCTCTTATGTTAAGGCCATCACTCCCAAGATGCTCTCATCCACAACATAACACTCATCCGTACCAATGATTTCAAAATAAAAAGGCTCGACACATATGCCTCATAGTGCATCGGGATGACGAGGGAAAGAGACACCCATTCCAGGTGTGTGATGGTGGAAGGTCAAGGTTAGGCCTAGGGGCAGTGCCCTATGCAAGATCGTCGCATATAAAGCACAATTTTTACCCACACTACAAAGATTCTTCAGCGGGATACTTAATGCCAACAATGCACGCTAGATTATGGATCCCACTTCAGGCATGAAATTTAATCAAGTGACTAAGAACATAGTCAAGATAAAGGAAAAGAAGTCATATAGTATGAAAAATAACAAGTATATAGAGTCAAGCAGAAAAGAAAATATATAATGTTCCTATTTATGATTAATCGGATTTTGATTTGAAAATGTGGAATTCTAAAGTTATGAAAATTAATAGAGATTTTCAAAGACATTTGCTTCATACGGGCTAACAAATTCTTATTTTACTGATTATTCATCTATTAATCGTTGCCCTCTAATCCTTTTGTCGCAGTTCCGTAGCTGATCTGACGTCCATGGTGGTTGAAAAAAATCAGATCAAACGAAGGTCAATCAAATCTCCGGGATTCGCAAATCCCCTCCGATTTCAAATAGCGCATCGGGCACGCATTTTCTCGACGACCATTAAGACTTTCTATATTTCTTACGAAGGCAAAGAAGCCTGAACACCCAGGCAAGCATGTATATCTACCGGTGTACTTAGAATCCTTAATGCACTCGAAAACACATCGCGTCACCCATATCTCACTGTCATATTGTCCGTTGGCTGCAGAGAGAAAGAAAGAGACAGAGCTAGAGCTATGGCGAGAGCACAGCTTGCTGCATTACTCTTGCGCGTTCTCTTCGCGTCCTTGATAGTTTTGTCTTCCTGCGATGGTAAGCATGAAGCCTCTACAGAATCAAGTAAAGCGGAGCCTGCTCAGTCGAACGATGGCGATGGAGGGTATGGGTATGGCCACGGAGGTTATGGGCATGGCCATGGCCATGGAGATTATGGCCACGGTGGTTATGGGCACGGCCACGGGGGCTACGGCCATGGCCATTAAGGTTATAAATCGCGGTGATCGCTTAGCTGCAGCAGTGAATATACGTAGCTATGGTCCGATGTATCAGTATGACGTCCCAGCAGCAATACGTTCAGAGAGTTTAGGTTCTTCAGTGCTTGTTAACTTCTAAGGATTTCTGAATAATTGAAGATCAGAGTTCCTCTATGTTAGGATGTGTGTGAAACCCTTGGTACGGCATTCTCTGTACATAGTTTTATAAATCAATATCACAAGTGCGCCCTTATCTTTTTTAAAGGTTCTCTCTGTCTCTCCTTACTTTCAAAAGGGCGTTCAATATCATATAGTCGCTGCATGTTGCTTATCATGGATATGCTTTGGCGTTCAATACTTGCTATGGATGTATATACTGTTTTCTATTCGACTCGTTCTCTGGATATGCCATGGCCATGGGGGATACGGCCATGGAGGTTATGGCCACGGTGGTTATGGGTACCAAACTCTTAGTTAGTTACATCATGAGTATAATGAGTAAACATCAGTTAGGAGGATGGTTACTTAAGGATTATCTGAATCTCAAAGGGAATGCTTTTTGCATTCATATGGCAAACTACAGGGAAGAGAAATATTAGAGTTTGCACAAGTGCCAATAGATGCTCTTCCAATAGAACTTAGTCCAAAGATAATGCATGGAAAACCACAGACTTCTTCGTTGGTGAATTGTAGAGATTGCATTCTACTACCAAGAAATTATTTTATATGAGCTACATGATGGAATTGCATAGTCACAAGGTAGTTTAGAGGAAACTATTCCTTGTGATCACACTCAAGGTTTTGAAAACCTGGAGTGTTATGAGGACAATCTATCATTTATTCTTAGATGGGTTTCGAGTCGCTTGTTATGGGACTTTGTTCTATATTTCATAGGATTATATGGTTTATTATCTCCATTATGGTATGGTCAAGCATATAAGCTAAGCACTTTTACACTTGCTTTACATGCTATTACTCCATAGAGGATACATCATATGGACTTAGGTCATTTTGGTGATGTTATATATTATGGGAGTGATAGTTTGGAGGTTGAGTGTACATGGGAGATAGTAGGCACCACTCAGACGGTTTCCCACCTTTGAGATGATCTCATATGAGGCTTCTTAAGGGGAAGGATATGGGGAAACAACACACAGAGATGACCATGTACATAGAGTACATGGGGCTCAGGGAGTCTGAGCACTTTCTTCTACCATTACGGACATTTCATTTACATTTTTGAGGACAAAAATGCTTTCAACGGGAAGGAAATTTCATATGATATTCATTGGGTGTGGATCACCATACGGGTGTTTATACCACTTGGTAGAAGAGATAAGAAGAGATAAGAAGAGATCTCATATATGATATACATCTAAGTGAGACATCACTCTGATATAAAAAAAAAGAGAACCCTCGGACGTGCTGGGAGGAGAACTATATTATCTCTGTGTGTATAGGTCGTCCAACTTTTCCAAGAGCTGAAGCGATGGCTGGATTTTGTAGGCGCCATCTTAAAGGATGTATTAGATTTGTCATAATGATATTCCTATTTCGATTGATTCAAAATAGGATCCAGCTATATAGATGAGTGTTATAAGAAAGCAAGCAAATAGTTTCCACCTAATTTTCTATGTGCATAGACAAATGGTTCATTGCAATAGATAAAGATAGCAATTTATACAGAGATACATTGGATCCACCTTATTAGAATAGTTATGCTATGGACGCCCCATACGTACATAAGATAGAACCCTTAAATGGGTATGGATGTGTTATTTCACAATTGATATACTATCCATATTCTCCCCGTGATTTAACTTTTCATGTGCAAAAGCAGATGAGATTTCGAATGAATCGTGTAGGGAACAGAATACACATGGATTATCCTCTTTTCAATTCAATCAAGGTAGGATTTGTAGAGATATCAAGGTTTGTATCAAATGAGACTTATCATGGGAGATGAGGGAATACCTCAAGTGCTTTCAAAATGGGGGAGGGTGGAATGTTGTATAGCTACATGGGTCTGAGCAATAGAACCCTTGGCTATCTACATGATAAGTCCTAGCGATTTATTCCTTTTTATCCTTATCTGAAGGGTCCATCAACCATTGGCTTGAGCACCTGAGGCATAGTTGGAAGGTTTTCCTACCCACTTGATACCTATGCGAGAGTATGATAGGGCCTTCTTTTACATGGCATATGATTTCATGCCATATTGTAGATCGCGAACCATATGATCACCTTAGCGATCCATGCAATATCCCCTTGAGGTTAGCTACCACCTTGAAACTTGGAGCTAGTATTGGAGGGGTTGGCTCGCTGGAGATGTGCATCTCCCTCCCTACTGTGGGCTTCTTTGATAGAGTCCTTAGTTGATTTTTTGGAGGGAATGATCCTTAAACAACACAATAAATTGTGTATAATATGTGGACTTCATGATCCATACATGGTTGAATGTTAAGATCTATTTTAGAAAGATCCCCCTGTGTTTGACTATTACTACCGACATACTTCCATATAAACCAAAAGATGGGAAACGCTGAAGATGGGGTCTTGGAGGAGTCCTCTTATGTTAAGGCCATCACTACCAAGATGCTCTCATCCACAACATAACACTCATCCGTACCAATGATTTCAAAATAAAAAGGCTCGACACAAATGCATCATAGTGCATCGGGTTGAGCAGGGAAAGAGACACCATTCCAGGTGTGTGATAGTGGAAGCTCAAGGTTAGGCCTAGGGCGAGTGCCCTACGCAAAATCGTCGCATATAAAGCACAATTTTGACCCACACTACAAAGATTCATCACCGGGATAGTTAATGCCAACAATGCACGCTAGATTATGGATCCCAGTTCAGGCATGAAATTTAATCAAGTGACTAAGATCATAGTCAAGATAAAGGAAAAGAAGGCAAATAGTATGCAAAATAACAAGTATATAGAGTAAAGCAGAAAAGAAAATATCCCGGATTTTGATTTGAAAATGTGGAATTCTAAAGTTATGAAAATTAAAAGAGAGTTTCAAACACATTCGCTTCATACTGATTATTCTTAATTTACTGATTATTCATCTATTAATCGTCCGTGGTGGTTGAAAAAAATCAGATCAAACGATGGTCAATGAAATCTCCGGGATTCGCAAATCCCCTGCGATCTCAAATAGGGCATAGGGCACGCATTTTCTCGACGACCATTAAGACTTTCTATATTTCTTACGAAGGCAAAGAAGCCTGACCACCCAGGCAAACATGTATATCTACCGGTGTGCTTAGAATCCTAAATGCACTCGAAAACACATCGCGTCAAGCATATCTCACTGTCATATTGTCCGTTGGCCTGCAGAGAGAAAGAAAGAGATAGAGCTAGAGCTATGGCGAGAGCACAGCTTGCTGCTTTACTCTTGTGCGTTCTCTTCGCGTCCTTGATAGTTTTGTCTTCCTGCGATGGTAAGCATGAAGCCTCTACAGAATCAAGTAAAGCGGAGCCTGCTGAGTCGAACGATGGCGATGGAGGGTATGGGTATTGCCAGGGAGGTTATGGGCATGGCCAATCTTCATGCCAAGTGAGATCACATATCAACTCCCTAAATTCACATGTATAGGTAGAGGCAAGGCCATTACCTTGACGTAAGTTTCGAAGTTCTGTTTCTGCTACTTGACTTGTGTCCGCATCTCCAAATGTGGTGGAGAGTTCTCGAAGAAACCCCTCATAGTCCTAAAGTACTGCCATGTTCTTCTCCAAGATTGGGGAAAACCATGATAATACCTTGCCACAAAGCAAGGTTCCAATAAACCCGACCTTGGATGCCTCGTCAGGGTATCTATCAGGTTGCATACAGATGTACAATTTACTTGCTGGAGAAATCCATGAAACTTTGTGTGATCCCCATCGAACTTTTCTGGCATGGAAATCTTGGGTTCCTTCATAAGTGATGTAGTAGGTCGTTGATTCACTTGAATATGCCCTTGATTTTCTTGAAGAATCCGGATTCGTTCTTGTGATTCTTAGAGGATTGCACAAACATGCATTGGATGTCCCATCTTGACTTGTGTCTGTCGATGAGTTAGGTCCTCAACTTGTTGTTGGAGACTCTGAAGTGATGCTACAATCTGTTCATAAGCATTCTCCATGATGCCTGGTCTTGAATGGAAACTAGTCTTGCCAAAATGTCAGAGGAGCACTAGATTGTGCTCTCTCACTATAGTAGATAAGATTTCAAAAATACACTTCTGATTACAAGATCACCCACAAAGGGGAAATGATACAAGAATACGTGACTGATAGAAGATGTCCCACAACCCGGGACTTATAAGTATGAACACTCAACTACAGATGATACAGGAGATTTCACAACCGGGGATCGTAGGTATGAAACAAGATCTCTAGATTTCAAGAACTCCCTTCTTGGCGATGAACTAGATACAAGAAAGAACTCGACAACATCTCGTACTATGATATTACAAGAGGACAAGATAAGATGTCCAGGATACAAGACTAGACAAGACTGGAACAAGGAACAAGACAAGAACAAGAACTGGAACTTGGAGAGTACTTACTTGGCGGCCACGACTCCTTGAGCTCTCAAGACTGGTATTGGCAAGATTGATTATGAATGTGGCCAGCCCCTCATTATATAGGTTTTCCAAGGGTCGTTCTATGGCAGTTATGAATTGATGATGTCATCGATGATGTGATCAATTCGAAGCATGGTCTCTGGATGTCAGAATCATGCAAGAAGACAGTCGATCTTAGGATTTTGGCATGTTCCGGAGGCAATGGAAGCATTAGTTTCCTCAAATTCGGAACCAATCATGAGATATAGGATTCTCATGGAATCTGAGATTCAAGATGGTTTCCTTTGTCCATGACACCTTGAACCATAGGCTTGAGCACCTGAGGCATAGTTGGAAGGTTTTCCTACCCACTTACCTATGCGAGAGTATGAGAGGGCCTTCTTTTAGATGGCATATGATTTCATGCCCTTTCGTAGATTGCAAACTATGTGATCACCTTAGAGATCCATGCAATGTTCCCTTGAGGTTTGCTACCACCTTGAAACTCGGCGCTATAATTAGAGGGGTTGGTTGGCTGGAGATGTGCATCTCCCTCCCTAGTGTGGGCTTCTTTGATAGAGTCCTTAGCTGATTTCTTGGAGGGAATGATCCTTAAACAACAGGAGAAATTGTGTATAATATGTGCACTTCATGATCCATACATGGTTGAATGTTAAGATCTATTTTAGAAAGATCCCCCTGTGTTTGACTATTACTACCGACATACTTCCATATAAACCAAAAGATGGGAAACGCTGAAGATGGGGACTTGGAGGAGTCCTCTTATGTTAAGGCCATCACTCCCAAGATGCTCTCATCCACAACATAACACTCATCCGTACCAATGATTTCAAAATAAAAAGGCTCGACACATATGCCTCATAGTGCATCGGGATGACGAGGGAAAGAGACACCCATTCCAGGTGTGTGATGGTGGAAGGTCAAGGTTAGGCCTAGGGGCAGTGCCCTATGCAAGATCGTCGCATATAAAGCACAATTTTTACCCACACTACAAAGATTCTTCAGCGGGATACTTAATGCCAACAATGCACGCTAGATTATGGATCCCACTTCAGGCATGAAATTTAATCAAGTGACTAAGAACATAGTCAAGATAAAGGAAAAGAAGTCATATAGTATGAAAAATAACAAGTATATAGAGTCAAGCAGAAAAGAAAATATATAATGTTCCTATTTATGATTAATCGGATTTTGATTTGAAAATGTGGAATTCTAAAGTTATGAAAATTAATAGAGATTTTCAAAGACATTTGCTTCATACGGGCTAACAAATTCTTATTTTACTGATTATTCATCTATTAATCGTTGCCCTCTAATCCTTTTGTCGCAGTTCCGTAGCTGATCTGACGTCCATGGTGGTTGAAAAAAATCAGATCAAACGAAGGTCAATCAAATCTCCGGGATTCGCAAATCCCCTCCGATTTCAAATAGCGCATCGGGCACGCATTTTCTCGACGACCATTAAGACTTTCTATATTTCTTACGAAGGCAAAGAAGCCTGAACACCCAGGCAAGCATGTATATCTACCGGTGTACTTAGAATCCTTAATGCACTCGAAAACACATCGCGTCACCCATATCTCACTGTCATATTGTCCGTTGGCTGCAGAGAGAAAGAAAGAGACAGAGCTAGAGCTATGGCGAGAGCACAGCTTGCTGCATTACTCTTGCGCGTTCTCTTCGCGTCCTTGATAGTTTTGTCTTCCTGCGATGGTAAGCATGAAGCCTCTACAGAATCAAGTAAAGCGGAGCCTGCTCAGTCGAACGATGGCGATGGAGGGTATGGGTATGGCCACGGAGGTTATGGGCATGGCCATGGCCATGGAGATTATGGCCACGGTGGTTATGGGCACGGCCACGGGGGCTACGGCCATGGCCATTAAGGTTATAAATCGCGGTGATCGCTTAGCTGCAGCAGTGAATATACGTAGCTATGGTCCGATGTATCAGTATGACGTCCCAGCAGCAATACGTTCAGAGAGTTTAGGTTCTTCAGTGCTTGTTAACTTCTAAGGATTTCTGAATAATTGAAGATCAGAGTTCCTCTATGTTAGGATGTGTGTGAAACCCTTGGTACGGCATTCTCTGTACATAGTTTTATAAATCAATATCACAAGTGCGCCCTTATCTTTTTTAAAGGTTCTCTCTGTCTCTCCTTACTTTCAAAAGGGCGTTCAATATCATATAGTCGCTGCATGTTGCTTATCATGGATATGCTTTGGCGTTCAATACTTGCTATGGATGTATATACTGTTTTCTATTCGACTCGTTCTCTGGATATGCCATGGCCATGGGGGATACGGCCATGGAGGTTATGGCCACGGTGGTTATGGGTACCAAACTCTTAGTTAGTTACATCATGAGTATAATGAGTAAACATCAGTTAGGAGGATGGTTACTTAAGGATTATCTGAATCTCAAAGGGAATGCTTTTTGCATTCATATGGCAAACTACAGGGAAGAGAAATATTAGAGTTTGCACAAGTGCCAATAGATGCTCTTCCAATAGAACTTAGTCCAAAGATAATGCATGGAAAACCACAGACTTCTTCGTTGGTGAATTGTAGAGATTGCATTCTACTACCAAGAAATTATTTTATATGAGCTACATGATGGAATTGCATAGTCACAAGGTAGTTTAGAGGAAACTATTCCTTGTGATCACACTCAAGGTTTTGAAAACCTGGAGTGTTATGAGGACAATCTATCATTTATTCTTAGATGGGTTTCGAGTCGCTTGTTATGGGACTTTGTTCTATATTTCATAGGATTATATGGTTTATTATCTCCATTATGGTATGGTCAAGCATATAAGCTAAGCACTTTTACACTTGCTTTACATGCTATTACTCCATAGAGGATACATCATATGGACTTAGGTCATTTTGGTGATGTTATATATTATGGGAGTGATAGTTTGGAGGTTGAGTGTACATGGGAGATAGTAGGCACCACTCAGACGGTTTCCCACCTTTGAGATGATCTCATATGAGGCTTCTTAAGGGGAAGGATATGGGGAAACAACACACAGAGATGACCATGTACATAGAGTACATGGGGCTCAGGGAGTCTGAGCACTTTCTTCTACCATTACGGACATTTCATTTACATTTTTGAGGACAAAAATGCTTTCAACGGGAAGGAAATTTCATATGATATTCATTGGGTGTGGATCACCATACGGGTGTTTATACCACTTGGTAGAAGAGATAAGAAGAGATCTCATATATGATATACATCTAAGTGAGACATCACTCTGATATAAAAAAAAAGAGAACCCTCGGACGTGCTGGGAGGAGAACTATATTATCTCTGTGTGTATAGGTCGTCCAACTTTTCCAAGAGCTGAAGCGATGGCTGGATTTTGTAGGCGCCATCTTAAAGGATGTATTAGATTTGTCATAATGATATTCCTATTTCGATTGATTCAAAATAGGATCCAGCTATATAGATGAGTGTTATAAGAAAGCAAGCAAATAGTTTCCACCTAATTTTCTATGTGCATAGACAAATGGTTCATTGCAATAGATAAAGATAGCAATTTATACAGAGATACATTGGATCCACCTTATTAGAATAGTTATGCTATGGACGCCCCATACGTACATAAGATAGAACCCTTAAATGGGTATGGATGTGTTATTTCACAATTGATATACTATCCATATTCTCCCCGTGATTTAACTTTTCATGTGCAAAAGCAGATGAGATTTCGAATGAATCGTGTAGGGAACAGAATACACATGGATTATCCTCTTTTCAATTCAATCAAGGTAGGATTTGTAGAGATATCAAGGTTTGTATCAAATGAGACTTATCATGGGAGATGAGGGAATACCTCAAGTGCTTTCAAAATGGGGGAGGGTGGAATGTTGTATAGCTACATGGGTCTGAGCAATAGAACCCTTGGCTATCTACATGATAAGTCCTAGCGATTTATTCCTTTTTATCCTTATCTGAAGGGTCCATCAACCATTGGCTTGAGCACCTGAGGCATAGTTGGAAGGTTTTCCTACCCACTTGATACCTATGCGAGAGTATGATAGGGCCTTCTTTTACATGGCATATGATTTCATGCCATATTGTAGATCGCGAACCATATGATCACCTTAGCGATCCATGCAATATCCCCTTGAGGTTAGCTACCACCTTGAAACTTGGAGCTAGTATTGGAGGGGTTGGCTCGCTGGAGATGTGCATCTCCCTCCCTACTGTGGGCTTCTTTGATAGAGTCCTTAGTTGATTTTTTGGAGGGAATGATCCTTAAACAACACAATAAATTGTGTATAATATGTGGACTTCATGATCCATACATGGTTGAATGTTAAGATCTATTTTAGAAAGATCCCCCTGTGTTTGACTATTACTACCGACATACTTCCATATAAACCAAAAGATGGGAAACGCTGAAGATGGGGTCTTGGAGGAGTCCTCTTATGTTAAGGCCATCACTACCAAGATGCTCTCATCCACAACATAACACTCATCCGTACCAATGATTTCAAAATAAAAAGGCTCGACACAAATGCATCATAGTGCATCGGGTTGAGCAGGGAAAGAGACACCATTCCAGGTGTGTGATAGTGGAAGCTCAAGGTTAGGCCTAGGGCGAGTGCCCTACGCAAAATCGTCGCATATAAAGCACAATTTTGACCCACACTACAAAGATTCATCACCGGGATAGTTAATGCCAACAATGCACGCTAGATTATGGATCCCAGTTCAGGCATGAAATTTAATCAAGTGACTAAGATCATAGTCAAGATAAAGGAAAAGAAGGCAAATAGTATGCAAAATAACAAGTATATAGAGTAAAGCAGAAAAGAAAATATCCCGGATTTTGATTTGAAAATGTGGAATTCTAAAGTTATGAAAATTAAAAGAGAGTTTCAAACACATTCGCTTCATACTGATTATTCTTAATTTACTGATTATTCATCTATTAATCGTCCGTGGTGGTTGAAAAAAATCAGATCAAACGATGGTCAATGAAATCTCCGGGATTCGCAAATCCCCTGCGATCTCAAATAGGGCATAGGGCACGCATTTTCTCGACGACCATTAAGACTTTCTATATTTCTTACGAAGGCAAAGAAGCCTGACCACCCAGGCAAACATGTATATCTACCGGTGTGCTTAGAATCCTAAATGCACTCGAAAACACATCGCGTCAAGCATATCTCACTGTCATATTGTCCGTTGGCCTGCAGAGAGAAAGAAAGAGATAGAGCTAGAGCTATGGCGAGAGCACAGCTTGCTGCTTTACTCTTGTGCGTTCTCTTCGCGTCCTTGATAGTTTTGTCTTCCTGCGATGGTAAGCATGAAGCCTCTACAGAATCAAGTAAAGCGGAGCCTGCTGAGTCGAACGATGGCGATGGAGGGTATGGGTATTGCCAGGGAGGTTATGGGCATGGCCAATCTTCATGCCAAGTGAGATCACATATCAACTCCCTAAATTCACATGTATAGGTAGAGGCAAGGCCATTACCTTGACGTAAGTTTCGAAGTTCTGTTTCTGCTACTTGACTTGTGTCCGCATCTCCAAATGTGGTGGAGAGTTCTCGAAGAAACCCCTCATAGTCCTAAAGTACTGCCATGTTCTTCTCCAAGATTGGGGAAAACCATGATAATACCTTGCCACAAAGCAAGGTTCCAATAAACCCGACCTTGGATGCCTCGTCAGGGTATCTATCAGGTTGCATACAGATGTACAATTTACTTGCTGGAGAAATCCATGAAACTTTGTGTGATCCCCATCGAACTTTTCTGGCATGGAAATCTTGGGTTCCTTCATAAGTGATGTAGTAGGTCGTTGATTCACTTGAATATGCCCTTGATTTTCTTGAAGAATCCGGATTCGTTCTTGTGATTCTTAGAGGATTGCACAAACATGCATTGGATGTCCCATCTTGACTTGTGTCTGTCGATGAGTTAGGTCCTCAACTTGTTGTTGGAGACTCTGAAGTGATGCTACAATCTGTTCATAAGCATTCTCCATGATGCCTGGTCTTGAATGGAAACTAGTCTTGCCAAAATGTCAGAGGAGCACTAGATTGTGCTCTCTCACTATAGTAGATAAGATTTCAAAAATACACTTCTGATTACAAGATCACCCACAAAGGGGAAATGATACAAGAATACGTGACTGATAGAAGATGTCCCACAACCCGGGACTTATAAGTATGAACACTCAACTACAGATGATACAGGAGATTTCACAACCGGGGATCGTAGGTATGAAACAAGATCTCTAGATTTCAAGAACTCCCTTCTTGGCGATGAACTAGATACAAGAAAGAACTCGACAACATCTCGTACTATGATATTACAAGAGGACAAGATAAGATGTCCAGGATACAAGACTAGACAAGACTGGAACAAGGAACAAGACAAGAACAAGAACTGGAACTTGGAGAGTACTTACTTGGCGGCCACGACTCCTTGAGCTCTCAAGACTGGTATTGGCAAGATTGATTATGAATGTGGCCAGCCCCTCATTATATAGGTTTTCCAAGGGTCGTTCTATGGCAGTTATGAATTGATGATGTCATCGATGATGTGATCAATTCGAAGCATGGTCTCTGGATGTCAGAATCATGCAAGAAGACAGTCGATCTTAGGATTTTGGCATGTTCCGGAGGCAATGGAAGCATTAGTTTCCTCAAATTCGGAACCAATCATGAGATATAGGATTCTCATGGAATCTGAGATTCAAGATGGTTTCCTTTGTCCATGACACCTTGAACCATAGGCTTGAGCACCTGAGGCATAGTTGGAAGGTTTTCCTACCCACTTACCTATGCGAGAGTATGAGAGGGCCTTCTTTTAGATGGCATATGATTTCATGCCCTTTCGTAGATTGCAAACTATGTGATCACCTTAGAGATCCATGCAATGTTCCCTTGAGGTTTGCTACCACCTTGAAACTCGGCGCTATAATTAGAGGGGTTGGTTGGCTGGAGATGTGCATCTCCCTCCCTAGTGTGGGCTTCTTTGATAGAGTCCTTAGCTGATTTCTTGGAGGGAATGATCCTTAAACAACAGGAGAAATTGTGTATAATATGTGCACTTCATGATCCATACATGGTTGAATGTTAAGATCTATTTTAGAAAGATCCCCCTGTGTTTGACTATTACTACCGACATACTTCCATATAAACCAAAAGATGGGAAACGCTGAAGATGGGGACTTGGAGGAGTCCTCTTATGTTAAGGCCATCACTCCCAAGATGCTCTCATCCACAACATAACACTCATCCGTACCAATGATTTCAAAATAAAAAGGCTCGACACATATGCCTCATAGTGCATCGGGATGACGAGGGAAAGAGACACCCATTCCAGGTGTGTGATGGTGGAAGGTCAAGGTTAGGCCTAGGGGCAGTGCCCTATGCAAGATCGTCGCATATAAAGCACAATTTTTACCCACACTACAAAGATTCTTCAGCGGGATACTTAATGCCAACAATGCACGCTAGATTATGGATCCCACTTCAGGCATGAAATTTAATCAAGTGACTAAGAACATAGTCAAGATAAAGGAAAAGAAGTCATATAGTATGAAAAATAACAAGTATATAGAGTCAAGCAGAAAAGAAAATATATAATGTTCCTATTTATGATTAATCGGATTTTGATTTGAAAATGTGGAATTCTAAAGTTATGAAAATTAATAGAGATTTTCAAAGACATTTGCTTCATACGGGCTAACAAATTCTTATTTTACTGATTATTCATCTATTAATCGTTGCCCTCTAATCCTTTTGTCGCAGTTCCGTAGCTGATCTGACGTCCATGGTGGTTGAAAAAAATCAGATCAAACGAAGGTCAATCAAATCTCCGGGATTCGCAAATCCCCTCCGATTTCAAATAGCGCATCGGGCACGCATTTTCTCGACGACCATTAAGACTTTCTATATTTCTTACGAAGGCAAAGAAGCCTGAACACCCAGGCAAGCATGTATATCTACCGGTGTACTTAGAATCCTTAATGCACTCGAAAACACATCGCGTCACCCATATCTCACTGTCATATTGTCCGTTGGCTGCAGAGAGAAAGAAAGAGACAGAGCTAGAGCTATGGCGAGAGCACAGCTTGCTGCATTACTCTTGCGCGTTCTCTTCGCGTCCTTGATAGTTTTGTCTTCCTGCGATGGTAAGCATGAAGCCTCTACAGAATCAAGTAAAGCGGAGCCTGCTCAGTCGAACGATGGCGATGGAGGGTATGGGTATGGCCACGGAGGTTATGGGCATGGCCATGGCCATGGAGATTATGGCCACGGTGGTTATGGGCACGGCCACGGGGGCTACGGCCATGGCCATTAAGGTTATAAATCGCGGTGATCGCTTAGCTGCAGCAGTGAATATACGTAGCTATGGTCCGATGTATCAGTATGACGTCCCAGCAGCAATACGTTCAGAGAGTTTAGGTTCTTCAGTGCTTGTTAACTTCTAAGGATTTCTGAATAATTGAAGATCAGAGTTCCTCTATGTTAGGATGTGTGTGAAACCCTTGGTACGGCATTCTCTGTACATAGTTTTATAAATCAATATCACAAGTGCGCCCTTATCTTTTTTAAAGGTTCTCTCTGTCTCTCCTTACTTTCAAAAGGGCGTTCAATATCATATAGTCGCTGCATGTTGCTTATCATGGATATGCTTTGGCGTTCAATACTTGCTATGGATGTATATACTGTTTTCTATTCGACTCGTTCTCTGGATATGCCATGGCCATGGGGGATACGGCCATGGAGGTTATGGCCACGGTGGTTATGGGTACCAAACTCTTAGTTAGTTACATCATGAGTATAATGAGTAAACATCAGTTAGGAGGATGGTTACTTAAGGATTATCTGAATCTCAAAGGGAATGCTTTTTGCATTCATATGGCAAACTACAGGGAAGAGAAATATTAGAGTTTGCACAAGTGCCAATAGATGCTCTTCCAATAGAACTTAGTCCAAAGATAATGCATGGAAAACCACAGACTTCTTCGTTGGTGAATTGTAGAGATTGCATTCTACTACCAAGAAATTATTTTATATGAGCTACATGATGGAATTGCATAGTCACAAGGTAGTTTAGAGGAAACTATTCCTTGTGATCACACTCAAGGTTTTGAAAACCTGGAGTGTTATGAGGACAATCTATCATTTATTCTTAGATGGGTTTCGAGTCGCTTGTTATGGGACTTTGTTCTATATTTCATAGGATTATATGGTTTATTATCTCCATTATGGTATGGTCAAGCATATAAGCTAAGCACTTTTACACTTGCTTTACATGCTATTACTCCATAGAGGATACATCATATGGACTTAGGTCATTTTGGTGATGTTATATATTATGGGAGTGATAGTTTGGAGGTTGAGTGTACATGGGAGATAGTAGGCACCACTCAGACGGTTTCCCACCTTTGAGATGATCTCATATGAGGCTTCTTAAGGGGAAGGATATGGGGAAACAACACACAGAGATGACCATGTACATAGAGTACATGGGGCTCAGGGAGTCTGAGCACTTTCTTCTACCATTACGGACATTTCATTTACATTTTTGAGGACAAAAATGCTTTCAACGGGAAGGAAATTTCATATGATATTCATTGGGTGTGGATCACCATACGGGTGTTTATACCACTTGGTAGAAGAGATAAGAAGAGATCTCATATATGATATACATCTAAGTGAGACATCACTCTGATATAAAAAAAAAGAGAACCCTCGGACGTGCTGGGAGGAGAACTATATTATCTCTGTGTGTATAGGTCGTCCAACTTTTCCAAGAGCTGAAGCGATGGCTGGATTTTGTAGGCGCCATCTTAAAGGATGTATTAGATTTGTCATAATGATATTCCTATTTCGATTGATTCAAAATAGGATCCAGCTATATAGATGAGTGTTATAAGAAAGCAAGCAAATAGTTTCCACCTAATTTTCTATGTGCATAGACAAATGGTTCATTGCAATAGATAAAGATAGCAATTTATACAGAGATACATTGGATCCACCTTATTAGAATAGTTATGCTATGGACGCCCCATACGTACATAAGATAGAACCCTTAAATGGGTATGGATGTGTTATTTCACAATTGATATACTATCCATATTCTCCCCGTGATTTAACTTTTCATGTGCAAAAGCAGATGAGATTTCGAATGAATCGTGTAGGGAACAGAATACACATGGATTATCCTCTTTTCAATTCAATCAAGGTAGGATTTGTAGAGATATCAAGGTTTGTATCAAATGAGACTTATCATGGGAGATGAGGGAATACCTCAAGTGCTTTCAAAATGGGGGAGGGTGGAATGTTGTATAGCTACATGGGTCTGAGCAATAGAACCCTTGGCTATCTACATGATAAGTCCTAGCGATTTATTCCTTTTTATCCTTATCTGAAGGGTCCATCAACCATTGGCTTGAGCACCTGAGGCATAGTTGGAAGGTTTTCCTACCCACTTGATACCTATGCGAGAGTATGATAGGGCCTTCTTTTACATGGCATATGATTTCATGCCATATTGTAGATCGCGAACCATATGATCACCTTAGCGATCCATGCAATATCCCCTTGAGGTTAGCTACCACCTTGAAACTTGGAGCTAGTATTGGAGGGGTTGGCTCGCTGGAGATGTGCATCTCCCTCCCTACTGTGGGCTTCTTTGATAGAGTCCTTAGTTGATTTTTTGGAGGGAATGATCCTTAAACAACACAATAAATTGTGTATAATATGTGGACTTCATGATCCATACATGGTTGAATGTTAAGATCTATTTTAGAAAGATCCCCCTGTGTTTGACTATTACTACCGACATACTTCCATATAAACCAAAAGATGGGAAACGCTGAAGATGGGGTCTTGGAGGAGTCCTCTTATGTTAAGGCCATCACTACCAAGATGCTCTCATCCACAACATAACACTCATCCGTACCAATGATTTCAAAATAAAAAGGCTCGACACAAATGCATCATAGTGCATCGGGTTGAGCAGGGAAAGAGACACCATTCCAGGTGTGTGATAGTGGAAGCTCAAGGTTAGGCCTAGGGCGAGTGCCCTACGCAAAATCGTCGCATATAAAGCACAATTTTGACCCACACTACAAAGATTCATCACCGGGATAGTTAATGCCAACAATGCACGCTAGATTATGGATCCCAGTTCAGGCATGAAATTTAATCAAGTGACTAAGATCATAGTCAAGATAAAGGAAAAGAAGGCAAATAGTATGCAAAATAACAAGTATATAGAGTAAAGCAGAAAAGAAAATATCCCGGATTTTGATTTGAAAATGTGGAATTCTAAAGTTATGAAAATTAAAAGAGAGTTTCAAACACATTCGCTTCATACTGATTATTCTTAATTTACTGATTATTCATCTATTAATCGTCCGTGGTGGTTGAAAAAAATCAGATCAAACGATGGTCAATGAAATCTCCGGGATTCGCAAATCCCCTGCGATCTCAAATAGGGCATAGGGCACGCATTTTCTCGACGACCATTAAGACTTTCTATATTTCTTACGAAGGCAAAGAAGCCTGACCACCCAGGCAAACATGTATATCTACCGGTGTGCTTAGAATCCTAAATGCACTCGAAAACACATCGCGTCAAGCATATCTCACTGTCATATTGTCCGTTGGCCTGCAGAGAGAAAGAAAGAGATAGAGCTAGAGCTATGGCGAGAGCACAGCTTGCTGCTTTACTCTTGTGCGTTCTCTTCGCGTCCTTGATAGTTTTGTCTTCCTGCGATGGTAAGCATGAAGCCTCTACAGAATCAAGTAAAGCGGAGCCTGCTGAGTCGAACGATGGCGATGGAGGGTATGGGTATTGCCAGGGAGGTTATGGGCATGGCCAATCTTCATGCCAAGTGAGATCACATATCAACTCCCTAAATTCACATGTATAGGTAGAGGCAAGGCCATTACCTTGACGTAAGTTTCGAAGTTCTGTTTCTGCTACTTGACTTGTGTCCGCATCTCCAAATGTGGTGGAGAGTTCTCGAAGAAACCCCTCATAGTCCTAAAGTACTGCCATGTTCTTCTCCAAGATTGGGGAAAACCATGATAATACCTTGCCACAAAGCAAGGTTCCAATAAACCCGACCTTGGATGCCTCGTCAGGGTATCTATCAGGTTGCATACAGATGTACAATTTACTTGCTGGAGAAATCCATGAAACTTTGTGTGATCCCCATCGAACTTTTCTGGCATGGAAATCTTGGGTTCCTTCATAAGTGATGTAGTAGGTCGTTGATTCACTTGAATATGCCCTTGATTTTCTTGAAGAATCCGGATTCGTTCTTGTGATTCTTAGAGGATTGCACAAACATGCATTGGATGTCCCATCTTGACTTGTGTCTGTCGATGAGTTAGGTCCTCAACTTGTTGTTGGAGACTCTGAAGTGATGCTACAATCTGTTCATAAGCATTCTCCATGATGCCTGGTCTTGAATGGAAACTAGTCTTGCCAAAATGTCAGAGGAGCACTAGATTGTGCTCTCTCACTATAGTAGATAAGATTTCAAAAATACACTTCTGATTACAAGATCACCCACAAAGGGGAAATGATACAAGAATACGTGACTGATAGAAGATGTCCCACAACCCGGGACTTATAAGTATGAACACTCAACTACAGATGATACAGGAGATTTCACAACCGGGGATCGTAGGTATGAAACAAGATCTCTAGATTTCAAGAACTCCCTTCTTGGCGATGAACTAGATACAAGAAAGAACTCGACAACATCTCGTACTATGATATTACAAGAGGACAAGATAAGATGTCCAGGATACAAGACTAGACAAGACTGGAACAAGGAACAAGACAAGAACAAGAACTGGAACTTGGAGAGTACTTACTTGGCGGCCACGACTCCTTGAGCTCTCAAGACTAGTATTGGCAAGATTGATTATGAATGTGGCCAGCCCCTCATTATATAGGTTTTCCAAGGGTCGTTCTATGGCAGTTATGAATTGATGATGTCATCGATGATGTGATCAATTCGAAGCATGGTCTCTGGATGTCAGAATCATGCAAGAAGACAGTCGATCTTAGGATTTTGGCATGTTCCGGAGGCAATGGAAGCATTAGTTTCCTCAAATTCGGAACCAATCATGAGATATAGGATTCTCATGGAATCTGAGATTCAAGATGGTTTCCTTTGTCCATGACACCTTGAACCATAGGCTTGAGCACCTGAGGCATAGTTGGAAGGTTTTCCTACCCACTTACCTATGCGAGAGTATGAGAGGGCCTTCTTTTAGATGGCATATGATTTCATGCCCTTTCGTAGATTGCAAACTATGTGATCACCTTAGAGATCCATGCAATGTCCCCTTGAGGTTTGCTACCACCTTGAAACTCGGCGCTATAATTAGAGGGGTTGGTTGGCTGGAGATGTGCATCTCCCTCCCTAGTGTGGGCTTCTTTGATAGAGTCCTTAGCTGATTTCTTGGAGGGAATGATCCTTAAACAACAGGAGAAATTGTGTATAATATGTGCACTTCATGATCCATACATGGTTGAATGTTAAGATCTATTTTAGAAAGATCCCCCTGTGTTTGACTATTACTACCGACATACTTCCATATAAACCAAAAGATGGGAAACGCTGAAGATGGGGCTTGGAGGAGTCCTCTTATGTTAAGGCCATCACTCCCAAGATGCTCTCATCCACAACATAACACTCATCCGTACCAATGATTTCAAAATAAAAAGGCTCGACACATATGCCTCATAGTGCATCGGGATGACGAGGAAAAGAGACACCCATTCCAGGTGTGTGATGGTGGAAGGTCAAGGTTAGGCCTAGGGGCAGTGCCCTATGCAAGATCGTCGCATATAAAGCACAATTTTTACCCACACTACAAAGATTCTTCAGCGGGATACTTAATGCCAACAATGCACGCTAGATTATGGATCCCACTTCAGGCATGAAATTTAATCAAGTGACTAAGAACATAGTCAAGATAAAGGAAAAGAAGTCATATAGTATGAAAAATAACAAGTATATAGAGTCAAGCAGAAAAGAAAATATATAATGTTCCTATTTATGATTAATCGGATTTTGATTTGAAAATGTGGAATTCTAAAGTTATGAAAATTAATAGAGATTTTCAAAGACATTTGCTTCATACGGGCTAACAAATTCTTATTTTACTGATTATTCATCTATTAATCGTTGCCCTCTAATCCTTTTGTCGCAGTGCCGTAGCTGATCTGACGTCCATGGTGGTTGAAAAAAATCAGATCAAACGAAGGTCAATCAAATCTCCGGGATTCGCAAATCCCCTCCGATTTCAAATAGCTCATCGGGCACGCATTTTCTCGACGACCATTAAGACTTTCTATATTTCTTACGAAGGCAAAGAAGCCTGAACACCCAGGCAAGCATGTATATCTACCGGTGTACTTAGAATCCTTAATGCACTCGAAAACACATCGCGTCACCCATATCTCACTGTCATATTGTCCGTTGGCTGCAGAGAGAAAGAAAGAGACAGAGCTAGAGCTATGGCGAGAGCACAGCTTGCTGCATTACTCTTGCGCGTTCTCTTCGCGTCCTTGATAGTTTTGTCTTCCTGCGATGGTAAGCATGAAGCCTCTACAGAATCAAGTAAAGCGGAGCCTGCTCAGTCGAACGATGGCGATGGAGGGTATGGGTATGGCCACGGAGGTTATGGGCATGGCCATGGCCATGGAGATTATGGCCACGGTGGTTATGGGCACGGCCACGGGGGCTACGGCCATGGCCATTAAGGTTATAAATCGCGGTGATCGCTTAGCTGCAGCAGTGAATATACGTAGCTATGGTCCGATGTATCAGTATGACGTCCCAGCAGCAATACGTTCAGAGAGTTTAGGTTCTTCAGTGCTTGTTAACTTCTTAGGATTTCTGAATAATTGAAGATCAGAGTTCCTCTATCTTAGGATGTGTGTGAAACCCTTGGTACGGCATTCTCTGTACATAGTTTTATAAATCAATATCACAAGTGCGCCCTTATCTTTTTTAAAGGTTCTCTCTGTCTCTCCTTACTTTCAAAAGGGCGTTCAATATCATATAGTCGCTGCATGTTGCTTATCATGGATATGCTTTGGCGTTCAATACTTGCTATGGATGTATATACTGTTTTCTATTCGACTCGTTCTCTGGATATGCCATGGCCATGGGGGATACGGCCATGGAGGTTATGGCCACGGTGGTTATGGGCACGGCCACGGGGGCTACGGCGACGGGGGCTACGGCCATGGGGGCTACGGCCATGGCCATGGGGGTACGGCCATGGCTATTAAGGTTATAAATCGCGGGGATCGCTTAGCTGCAGCAGTGAATATACGTAGCTATGGTCCGATGTATCAGTATGACGTCCCAGCAGCAATACGTTCAGAGTCATGGCCAATGAAAACAAAAGGCTTCCTAACGTGCAAAGATCTATGCATTAGCTACTATATTCTCTTCACCTTGAGATCTCTAGAACTCTAAAGCATTCTATGTGAAACTCCTACATGATCTCATCCCAAGAGCTAGCTTACCTCAAAGATCTCATTGACTACAATAGTACTTGACTATATGGTGATCTATGTATACCCTAAAGTCTGCTTCATGAAGATAGTCTCTCCAAATTTCAAGTGCATGCACCACTACCTACAACTCTTGTTCATGAACCGGTCCATTGTGTTGTGCAATACTCAACTTAATGCTTTCAGAAGCTTTTTGCTCGCCATCTAGGCTCAAGACTCCCTTATGGCTATGCCACTAGAATCTCTTGAAGCAAGTTAGTCATATGTTCTGCTATCGATGAATAAGAAGAAATGAATTTTCAATAGAAACTAGAGAGTCCTAGAAATGATCATAGCTAGCTTATTGGGATCCATCCAGACCCCATCAATTGATACCACATGCCCTAAATATGCTATCTCTAGAAGTGACAATTGTGTTTTATCTAGATCTACATACAACTAATTTTCTTTCAACTTATGGAATACTAATTTCAAATTACTCTCATGATCATGTGTAGACCTAGTATACATTAACGAATCATCAACATAATCCACAACACACATTCCAATGAATGGTCAAGGAATATACTTCATTAACATCATCAAAGTAGCAAAAGTATTAGTCAAACCAAATGGCATAACTAGATACACATAATGCCCAAATGATAGGTTGTGCACTTGTTTTATATACATCTTGATCTTTTACCCTAATCTAATGGTAGCCACTTTTCAAATCTATTTAACTATATACAATAGCTCAACCTAGAGCATCTGAACGATCATCTATCCTGGGCATGGCATATCTATGCTTGATGGTAATCTTATTGAGTGTTCGGTAGTGGACACACATCCTATAAGATACATCTTTCTTCTCCACAAGAAGAACTGGTGCTTCAAATGGTCAACAGATGAATCTGTTTAGCCGTTTCTACAAGTACTAATCTAGGACCTTCCGGACTTCATTCTCCTCCTATAGACTCATTCAAGAGGATGGTCGAGAAATCACAATCTCTCTTGGTACCAAATCAATTCTATGCTCAATTTCCATGCAAGTAGGTAAACTTGAAGGTAATTCTTTCAAAAATAACTCTTGGAATTCTACACTTACTTGATCTAAAATTACTTTATCTGTGTCTCTTGGAGATACTGATCTCCATGGATCCATAGTCACCTCGCCTCATTCCCAAACTAGTACATATGTGAAGCAAAGTCTATGAATGTTCGTCTCCTAGCATGCCACTTTTTACCTAGGACTATATGAAAATGTGTTAGTCTAGCTATCTCAAAATCCAGTTTGTTCTCATAAGACTGGATCTGAATGGGCACATCTACCATATGTGGTCCCATGTCTTAGCTCCCTTCTCCTCATCTAACTATACTATGAAGGCATACTCTAACTACATAGTCTCTAAGTCTAGCCTCCTTACTAGTTGAGAAATAATACAATTGTCAGTAGATCTAGTGTCAAAGGGTACCTTGATAGAATATCCTACCATGATCCCTCTCATGACAATGAGCTCTATGTCGAGCATAGTAGGACACGTCTTCCTAACCCTCATGGCCATTATGGGAGATGATATCTCAGATGGAGAATCTCCAAAATCCTCCTCTCCATTATGTGCTACCTATGTAGGATTGTTGAGTATGGTGACTGTTATTTTCTTCTCCTTAGGATAGTCCTTGAAAAGGTGTTATCTTAGACATCCATAACTCAATCCTTTCATCATTGCCTTCTCCTTCTATTGAGGGGTAAGAATAGACTTATTATGCATCCTCTTCGCTAGAGCAAACACTTTCGTTCTTCGTCCTGAAACTATGTTTATCATGTGTGCTTGCTTAGCCTCTTTCTGAGGTTGTATATTGAACAAGAAAGGAGTGGATGAAGAAGAGGGTCAACTCATCTTAGTCAATCAGGACTTGTGACCATGGGAGCCTATGCCCCTATGCACATCCTCATAAACTAAAGCCATCTCCATGGCCTCTTCCAAGGAGTGATCACTCTCCTTGCTCACTAAAGGTCTAATAGTTTATCTAAATCCCAAGAAGAAGTTGTGGACCAGGAGAAACTCTTGGATAGTATGTGGTACTTATGAAGTATCTCTCTATACCTACCCGAGTAATATTGAATCATTTTTTTTCTTTCGCTGATGAAAAAAAAAGTATCTAACACTTTGGAAATCTCGCTAGGTGGTATAAAGTTATTGTAGAAGATGATTTTAAATTTTTCACAAGTCATGGGATCTTTCTTGTCTTGTTCTATATTATGCCTCCACTTATGGGAGATGTCCATGAGATAATATATGGTTTGCTAGATATTATGCCTATTGTCCAAGATATGGCATAAACAGAAGCATTCCTCCCACTTGTTGAGCCACTCCTCAATAGCATCAGCAATCCTAGCACTTGGTATTTGTTGATGTTCGGATCCCGCAGACACGTACAAAGAGGATAATACAAAAATGAAAGAGACAATAGACTTGACATGTGATTGCGTAGAATTTCCCCCACATATTCTGACAGAGAAGTCTATCAAAGTATGTGTATTTATATGTATTTCTCATTACGAAATCCTAAATAAAAGGTACATGAGGAAAGCACTTCAAAAAATGTGCTTTTGTTTTATTTACAAGATCATAATCTAATATTTTTACAAAATCATCACTTTCTAAAGTGATATATTATTCTTTTACAAAAAATAACTAGAACAATATCTTCTAAACATTCTTCTAAATATCTGCAAAAATATTTGAATAATTCCATGAGATTTCACACCCTCATAAATCTTAACTTGCTCAATCAAAACACAAATCGCATTAAAACCCTCAAGACATAAAAAATCCATATAACATTCCATTATTCGATAAAATATAACATGTCTCCTAGTTGACCAGAAATTCATCTCAGTTGATAAAAATAAAATAGACATGGATGGTCAACCACATGTCCCATCACTGAACAATCATAAGCATGTTCAATGTAAAAGAACATGCATGAAGTTGGAAAACTAGAAGTTTATGTGACTATGAATGATATACAATGCTAAAGTCTATTTTGGAACCTAGGTTCTGGAAGAATAGAATCCAAAAGTAATTACAAAACAAACAACTCAATCTAATAGAATAAGTTTTCTAGAAAACTATGATGTGAAAAAATAAATTTGATAAATTACTTACCATGATGGGAAGAAATACATCTAATAAATAATATTTAATAAATAACCTACCAAACTCTTATGTGTATGGGTAGGGTCCATATCCTATCACTAAACATCTACAAATAATGTTAGCAATATTTGAGTTAAAATAGAAAAAAAAGGCTTATCTTGGAATTATTCATATAAAATAATAATAATTATTATAATAATAATAAAAATAAATAAAATAAATGAGAGTGTATGACAAATAAATAAATAAGTTCAAAAAAGAGTGTTAAATAAAAATAAATGAACAAATAAAAAGGGTGAAGAGAGTGTTAAGAGTTATGTGAAATATTTATAAAATATCAAAAAGAGAAAATAGGCTATTGGATAAGGTTACCTCTTGGAAGTATGAGGTTGTCAGCTCAAATATCTACATGCTAAATAAGAAACTATGTACACCAACTAGAGAAATAAGTACGCTAACTAGGGAAATAACTAAGCACTTATTGCCACTCATAAGTTATGGTTCGTGCATAGCCAACGACTACCAACGGAACCAAAGGGAACCAAAGTGAACCAAGAGAACCATGAGTGCTAGAGAAGCCAAAGATGTCAAAGTTATGCCATAGTTCTATGCCTTAGTCGATGCTTTGGTGTCACCGAATGATAACCAAATTGATAACTAAATTGATAAAAAAACTTGATAAACGAACCGAACTCAAACACTCAACAATGCACAGTGAGCATAGGGGGTACCAGGAGTATAGTGAGCATAGCGAGCATAGTGAGCACAGTAGGCACAGTGAGCATAGTGAGCACCACCATGATAGTGAGCACAAGGAGTACAATGTAACAATAAGTAGAGGGGGTAGAGTCTGCCAGTGCATAGTACCAAATTTTAAAAAATTCAAAAAAACCTAACAACAAACCAAATTAAACGAAATTGGTAAATGAAAACCTCGACTAGGCGGTTGAGAAATGTATCGATTAATCAAGGAACACCATGAATCATGACCGGATGCTGAAAAACCACCTTTGTAGACGTGCCTTGGCTTTGATACCACTATTGATCTTCAGATCCCTG
Source organism: Ceratopteris richardii (assembly GCA_020310875.1). Taxonomy (NCBI): domain Eukaryota; kingdom Viridiplantae; phylum Streptophyta; class Polypodiopsida; order Polypodiales; family Pteridaceae; genus Ceratopteris; species Ceratopteris richardii. The sequence continues at coordinate 97,585 of MU261514.1, forward strand.
ACACACACGTACACAGAGGATTACACAGAAAGGAAATCACATGAAAGTACTTAGAGAATAGAAGGAGACAAGAGACTTGACACGAGATTGGGTACAATCTTCCCCATGTAATCAGATGGATGAGTCTATCAGAGTATCTGTATTTATAGGTATTTCTCATTACATCCTGAATAAAAGATACATGAGGGTAGCGCTTCGAGAAGCCTGCTTTTACTTTTTTTACAAAATGGAAATCTATTAATTTTACAAAATCATTGCTTTCTATAGCAACCTATTATTCTTTTACAAAAAAAACGAAACTACTATCTTGTAAATATTCTTCTAAATATCAACAAAAATATTTGAAAAACTCCATGTACGTTCAGAACCTCGTGAATCTTCACCTACTATTTCAAAACAAAAATCACATTAAAACCCTCAAGATATTAAAAATCCATATAGCATTCCATTATTCCATAAAATATAACAATATCTATTTACCTTAAGGTCCTTAAGCTACCATGGGGCTTTTCTGATTATTATGCTCTCTCTAGGGATCTCTGGACTTTGATGATCATCTCGAGCATGTTCAATTTTTAGTGGTCTTTTGCTCTCTATTGGAAATCCAATCATTAAGTATAAAAAAGAATCAATGAAATGAGATTTCCATCAACATTCACAATATTGTTGAGAACATGTAAGCAACAAACTCATCGAAGAATCACCTAAAAAATAGTATGGAATTTCAAAATTCTTATGATAGGCAAAAATGTTCAATGCTTTGATAGATAGTGTTTGAGAAGCCCTAGGTCTGAATCGACCTTCAATTATTATTTTTAAGCCCTTCAAGCTTAGATATTATAGAGAGAGAATAAAATCGAGGAAATAATATTACACTAAAGTTACTCTATGGCCTAAGTTAAGATACTTAAAACAAGCTTCATAGAATTCTCGTAAAGATACTTCTATTCTCCTATGTGTGGTCCACCTTTCTTTCATACAACATTGTTCCTCATTCTTTCCTCTTCGTGTTCAATTTTAAAATGGAAAGCATGATGTAATTAAGGTTTATAGAGAATAGAAAACTTACCATCCCTATATTCTTTTCTATATGCATGAGAGGTCGTAAGTATCCATTGTAAACATTATCCATACAATGCATAACCAAAAATTCAAGATGGTTATCTCACTATCAAGGCCTATTCCAATTCTTCCCCCTTATTAGAACTCTTTCGTTAGATTTGAAAAGAAAGATAATGTGCTGATGCATATACACACATACACATACACACATATACATACACACACATACGCACACACACACATACACATATACACCTACAAACATACACTAACATGCATACATACATACACATGCATACACACACATACACACACATACACACACATGCATATACATGCATACACATATACACACACATACACATATACACACATACACATACACACATAGAGACACACAAACATACATACACTCACATGCATACACTCACATGGATACATACGCACACATGCATATGCATACATACATAGACACATGCATACACACACATACTATAGTGTTTCCTCAATCACAATCTATCTTCAATCACAAGATTTCTATCACTCAAGAATAGTAGAAGAGAGGGAAACAGAACTTACACAAGATAAGGGAAAATTTGGCATAGAATAGTCGACAAGATATGACTTAGAGAAAGAGAAATTATGGTATTATAGATTTGAATCAATTGATACAATAGATTTGGAAAATAGTTCCTTGACGAAGCCTCTACCTCGTGACCACCGTTGAGCTATCACACTCTTATTCCTACTGGTACTCTCAATCACAAGGTAATTCTCAAATTTGTGGATTCCTTCTCTTTGATATGCAGGTCTTCTTATCACGTACTTGATTGCTACCCATAGAAATGCACGATCTACCAAATTTAGAAACAAACTGATTTTGCACAATCACTTTTGCAAAAGCTTGGGTTTGTAGTAGTCAAGTAGTTTCCTTACAGGTACCTATCCATAAAGAGAATAAATGTACCAAAACGACATATCCAAAGACATCTGTGACTTGGAATGACATGTAAGCATCTAAATAATGAACTCAACACTAATACAAGCCCTGTACCTGAAAAGCGATGAGGAATTAGTGTAAGCTTGTGAGAGAAGATTTTATTTAGATTTTCAAACTGCACAATAGTGTTAGAGATGACCTAGTTCCAAATCCACCTCTAAGTACCACTTTTGAGCCCTAAAAGTTTAGAAATTCTTAAGATAGAATAAAATCAAAGAATGTTATAGGAAACTAAATGTAGATCCCTAAATGAGGTACTTAAAATATGATTCACAAAAGTTTAACAAAAGCACTTTTATTCTCTTAAGCATGCTCTACACTTCTCTCATACAATCTTTTTCCTAATTCTTCCATCTTTACGTTCAATCTTCAACCAAAAAACATGATATGCATAAGGTCTAGAGAGAAAATATGGAAATTTTCATCTGAACTTTTTTCTACATGCATAAAATGAAGTAATTGTTCAATCTAAGCATTATCTTTGCAATGAAATTTGGAAAAATCAAATGAATTATTTCACTAGCAAAAGAGGTAAAATTTGGAAAAATCAAATGAAATTTGGAAAAATCCAAAGTACTCAGAGGTGGTAAAATTAAAAATTACAAAACTAGAAGAAGCAGCTATAATTTTCCAGTAGAACATTCTAGGTGGCTTTCTTCTATGGTTATTGTACCCAATAACAATAGTGGAAAAATAAGAGTTAGTGTTGATTTTCGTGCCTTGAATAACGTAATTGTTCAAGATGGATTTCCTCAGCCCTTCATAGAGCAAGTTCTTGAGGAAGTAGGTAGACACACTTTGTATAGCTTCTTGGATGGTTTTAGTGGCTACAACTAGATAGTGATCCATCCTAATGATAGGGACAAAACAACCTTCGCTACTCCATGCGGCACTTATCTCTATACCTGCATGGCTCTAAGATATCATGAACTACACCCTTGAAGTGTGGTATCCTTATACTCATGGTCTCTATGCAGTCTAAGGTGCGCTAAACCATGCATATATTAGTCATAACTGGTTAAGAGAAAGAGAATCATGATTCCATGCTAGGATAAGATCTAAGTATGTTTTTATGATTTTATGTTTTTTTTTTAAGTTTATGTGCTTTATGTACACCTTATATCAAAGTGGGAGCGGAAATAGACTAGTAACAAGTGTTTTGATAAAAGAAATAATAGAGAAAGAAACTTTTAGTATGCTTTGCTTTCTTTTAATGTATATGCATGCTAAATTGTGAAAATGTTGATAGCATTTTGGCATAAAATTGAAGATCAAAACAATGAAACGAAGATTCCTTCATGCAATTCTCGAAACAAATAGTGCCAACGAACAATATATATAAAAAGAAACCAAAGGGCACTACACATCCTTGCAATAATCCTCATGCTTGCAGCACTGCATAATAATAAGAATGGAGATGGAAGAGAGTGATACTCTCATTGGCGTTGCTCAGTGTGCCTCTATCTTTGTTGTTGTTGCTTTGCATGCCTCTCTCTTTGTGACTCTATCTACCCGATGTGTGCGTGCACGTGGAATCTTTGTTCACTAATCACGAGATATCCTAGGCTTTCGCTCCCCTATTAACTCATACTAAAATTCCAAGGCACATGCTCTAGATACCAACTATAAGGCAGAGCAAAAATTTCTCTTCAATTAGGAGACTTGTGAATGATGTGTGTGCTACTCTTCTCCCATCCAATACAGCCTCTTGCATCCAAATTACTAATGATCTGGAATGGTCTAGTGCCACCATGTGGCCATTATGCAACAGTCATCACCTATACCATTGATTACCTTTGAATATACCCTAAGCTTGGGACCTTGGCTATGGTTGGCCCTTGTCCCACACACACATGGAGTGGTTTGTGTGGACGAAGGTCTGAGAATTTTTGATTAAGATTCAAGTTTTGTTTGATCCCATTTCACTAAACAAAAAGGAAAAATCATCTCCACATGTACAAGGACCAAGGGAAAGTTATCGGGTATAGATTATGAATAATATTCCTATTTCGATTGATTCAAAAATAGGATCTAACTATATAGAAGAGTATTTAAGAAAGCAAGCAAATAGTTTACGCATAATTTGCTATGTGAATGCCCAAATGGTTCATAGCAGTGGATAAAGATAGCAATTTATACGGAGCTACTTTGGATCCACCTAATTAGAATGTTTATGCTATGGAGGCAGCATTTTCACATACGATAAAACCCTTAAATGGGTATGGAGGTGTTATTCCATAATTGAGATTCTATCCACATTGTCCGGTTCATTCAACGTTTCACGTGCAAAATCATATGAGATTTCGAATGAATCATGTAGGGAAAAGAATACACATGGATTCTCCTCTTTGAAATTCAATCGAGGGAGGATTTCTAGAGATATCAAGGTTTGTATGAAGTGCTTATCATGGTACATGATTGAATACCTCACGTTCTTTCGAAATAGGGAAGGGGGGGAATATTGTGTAGCTACATGGGTCAGAGCAATAAAACCCTTGGGTATCTAGATGTGAAATCCTAGGGATTTATTGTTTTTTATACTTAGTTGAAGGGTCCTTGAACCATAGGCTTGAGCATCTTAGGTTTATTTAGAAGGTTTTCGTACCCTCTGAATGCCTATTTGAGAGCATGAGAGGGGCCTTCCCTTAGAAGGCATGTGATTTCATGTGATTTTGTAGATTTGGAAACCATGTGATCACCTGGG